>JACJUY010012515.1:0-22142 GCA_014220935.1 Platorchestia sp. MABIK | reverse complement strand
CAGTATTAGACTAGGTCTCGTGGTTACTTCCTTTCCTAATGCAGTATTAGACCAGGTCTCGTGGTTACTTCCTTTTTTAATGCAGTATTAGACTAGGTCTCGTGGTTACTTCCTTTTTTAATGCAGTATTAGACTAGGTCTCGTGGTTACTTCCTTTTTTAATGCAGTATTAGACTAGGTTCCGTGGTTACTTCCTTTTCTAATGCAGTATTAGACTTGGTCTCGTGGTTACTTCCTTTTCTAATGCAGTATTAGACTAGGTCTCGTGGTTACTTCCTTTCCTAATGCAGTATTAGACTAGGTCTCGTGGTTACTTCCTTTTTTAATGCAGTATTAGACTTGGTCTCGTGGTTAATTCCTTTTTTAATGCAGTATTAGACTAGGTCTCGTGGTTACTTCCTTTTTTAATGTAGTCATGCAATATTAGACTAGGTCTCGTGGTTACTTCCGCTCTTCTTGTACTTTCAGTTAGTGAATAAAATAGTCAAACATTCACCAATGTATTTTAATTCTAATAATTTTATGTACTTTTATTTTCTGACCAATCATTCTAAGTTCTGTACCGTCGTACGTTGGCGAATTAATGTAAAAATGAAACTCAGCTTTTAGGCCAAAATATTTAATAATACAAGCAATTAGTTTGAAATCCAATTATGAGGAATTACTGAAAGAGCATTGGTCGAATAATTTTTTAGCCAATCATAGGTCAATTTTGATTACATGTGAAAGGTAAGTAATCGAAATGAAGCATGAATCATATTATTATACACAATAATATTACATAATTATATTGTGAGCTATGTATTATACCTAAATAAATATAATATTTATAGGTATAATACATATATGACATATCATAATATAAATATAATTTCATGCAAATATTAAATATACACATTTATAATATAGTGTAATATAATTTATAAATAATTGTGAATAAATAAAATCACATAATATATAATAGAAAAATAATATGTGCCAATGATTACATGGTCCCTCTGTCATCCGATACATATTTATTATGCAACACTGCATAGTAAATGAAATTACACTTAAAAGTACAAGAATATTTACAAACTTAACACGTTGAGTGCGATGAGTTAAACTGAAGTTCAGTATTCAACTCAAATTTAAATTAAATTTAATTGTGTATTAAAAACATAATTCATGTATAAATATAATTTTAAATTTTAATTTAATTAATAAAAATAATTTATTTTACATTGTTTTAAATTTTATAAATACCAAACATGAACTGGGTGCATAAAACACCATTAATTTTAAAAAAATTGTTATATTTTTTAAACGACCCACCGATGGGTCGTATCGCAAAAAACATGTTAAGTAATAAATTTTGGCACTAAAGATACCAGTAATGAAATTCATCATTAGTTATATGAAATAAGTTCGCACAGTTGAACAGTGTGATGTAATACACAGGGTGCGGCAGTCAATCCTGCATTTTTAAGAACAACGTGGAGGCCTAAAATGCAGGATTGACTGCTGCACCCCGTACTTGTCTGACATAGCACGTGAAATGAGTCCTCTGCTTCCGGCAAAACATTTCTCTTAACTTCATCGTTTGTGAAAGTAATGTCTTCTCAGGTAGTGTATTTTTAGCCAACCTTATTTTGTCTAAAACATTTCTGTTAACTTCATAATTGGGTAAATCATTTGTATTAACTTCCTAATTGGGTAAAGCATTTGTATTAACTTCCTAATTGGGTAAAACATTTTTATTAACTTCCTAACTGGTCAAAATATTTTTATTAACTTCCTAACTGGTTAAAATGTTTTTTTTAACTTCTTAACTGATTAAAACATTTTTATTAACTTCCTAACTGGTTAAAACATTTTTTTTAAATTCCTAATTTATGAAAATGACGCCTACTCACCTAATGTATTTTTAACTCAACCTATTCTGAATAAGGCATTTTTGTTAATTTCTTAACCTCTGAAAATAACGCTTCCTTACCTGATGTATTTTACGATCACAAAGTATTTTAGTTGAAACATTTCTGTTAACATCCTAATGTATGAAAATCCCACATCTTCAGGTAGTAAATATTGAGCTCAACTTAATCTAATTAATTAAACGAATGATTCACATTGCCAGGATAAAGTTTTTATTCATAATCGGGAATATGAACTAATTTTGCCTCGAAATATTCAGTACAAAAAAGTGAACATTCTTTTATTTGGGTTCTAGTCTGTTAACCTTAACGATAAATAATGTGTATTTGTATTTTTTCTGTTTTTCTCAACAATAAATCATGCGTATTTGTATTGTTCTGTTATCCTCAACTATAAATTATGGGCATTTGTATTTTTTCTATTATCATCAACGATAAATCATGTGTATTTGTGTTTTTTCTGTTGCCCTCAACGATATATCATGGGCTTTGTGTTTTTTTATCTGTTATACTGAAATACAAGTTAAGCGTATTTGTATTTTTGCTGTTATCCTCAACAACAAATAAGTGTTTACGTTTTTCTGTTATCCTCCACTGTAAACAATGGTTATTTGGGTTTTGTATACCATGCTCAACTATTAATCATGTCCTCAATTTTTGGCATTGCTCTCATTTCTCACCGTTCGACAACTTCAATATGCCGTTTTGACTTTCCAAAAACCAGTTTCGACTTTCCAAAATGTTAATTTACGGCATAAATCTGGTCTATTCATCACAGACTCATGTGAGATAAATGCCATTATCGATGTTTAATGAGTAATGTTTGTTAATGAGCGATGACTATTATCATCGCTAAGGTAAGCCATCATGTAATTATCCAATTTCAAATTTACCAGCCATATCATTCAGCAAACTGCTGGAAACACTCTCACCCTACTCACAGGGACACGAGAGAGTGAGCAGACACAAGCAATTTACTGAAAAAAAATTGGTAAAAACAAGCATTGGCTGAAAGCCGATTAGCGCAATTTGGTCTGCTCAGCGCAGTTCAGAGCAGTTCAGCGCAGTTCAGAGCAGCATCGTTCACGAGCAGGAAATTACCGCAGCATCTTACCAGGGGTTCTCTAAGTGGGGTCCACAAAATTTAACCAATTTACCAGTGGATGCAAATATATATATATATATATTTTCCTGAGGGGAACAGATGTGAGGAGATTTTCAGCTAATTTTTTGTAATAAAGGTGGTCCTTCGTTGAAAAAAGTTTGAGAACCCCTGGCCTAAACTGCCCTGCGGCTGCGCAGAACTGCGCTGATTCACACAAAGCATTTACAAGGCAGGCAACATTTGAAGTAATATGTACATTTTGGCGCCACAGGCAGTTGTTGCAGTAAAGTGGACATTTTAGTGCCACATGCAGAAACTAGTAAAGTGGAGATTTTTGCAATTCAGGCTGTTGGTTTGGTACTAAAGTAAAGGGGACATTTTTAAGCCACAGGCAGCCGTTGCAACTGTAGTAAAATGAAAATTTCTGCACCAAATGCAGCTACTGTAGCTGGAGTAAAGTGGAAATTTTTTCCTCCGAAAATACATACTGCAATAAAGTGGACATTTTGGCGCAGTCGCGGCGCAGAGCCGACGCACGTCAATGACACACTGATCAACAGCGGCCTGCTCCAATGAATACAATGAATTTTAACATGATTAAAACGTGCCAGAGGGGAAAGTTATGACAAGAGACATATTTACTCCTTCCCTATTTGCCAGTACCTATTTACTCCCAAGACCTATTTACTCCCAATACCTATTTGCCAGGACCTATTCATTCTAAAGACCTATTTACAGGAGACCTATTTACTACCTTCCTTATTTTCCAGGACCTATTCACTCCCAAGACCTATTTACAGTAGACCTATTTACTCCCAAGACATATTTGTCAGGACCTATTTATTCTACAGACCTATTTACAGGAGACCTGTTTACTCCCTCCCTCATTTGCAGCGACCTATTTAATCCCAAGACCTGTGTACAAGATCCATATTCAATCCCTCCCTCATTTGCCATCTCTTGAGACATGTCCCTGGACTGATTCACCTGCCCAGCTACTTCTGGCGGTGGTCCCTCTACTGGATTTTGATTCAGTACGTCTAATTTCAACATAAATAAAACGCACCAGAGGAAAAGTACCAGAGGAAAAATTAGTGAACAAGATCCCTATTTAATGCCTCCCTCATTAGCCATCTCTTGAGACATGTCCATGGACTGATTCACCTGGCCTGCAACTTCTGGATTTTGATCGTTGATGGTGATGGAAGGAGCCTCTAGATGTGGCTTGTCAGAGGTGGTAGGCGGCGTCGTGGTGGTTGTGCCGGTTGTGGTGGTTGTGGTGGGTGTGTTCGGGTTGTAGTGGCTGTCGCGCAGGTGGAGGCTGCTTTCTGCTTCGTACGTGCTGCTGTGGATGCCGTAGCTGCCGCGCAGGTCTGTGGGGACATTTTAAATTATGCATGAGATTTTTAAGGCCTGTCGAAGAGGAGAAATTTTTAATCAATGAGTGGAGTTTGACGCGGAACGCTTCAGATTAATGCGTAAAATTTTAAAGGCTTGTCGAAGTGGGGTATTTTAAGTTAATGCATAAAATTTTAAAGGTTGGTCGAAGTGGGGATATTTCAAATTAACGCTCAGACGTAAAATTTTATAGGCCTATCGAAGTGGAAAATTTCAAATTAATGCTTAGAAATTTAAAAGCCCATCAAAACTGGAACTTTTCAAATCAGGATGTAGAATTTTGAAGGCCTATCGAAAGTAAAAGAGGAAATTGGCAATTCAAAACAAAATACAAAACGCAGGTCTATGAAGAATGAACGAAGAAAGATGGACAAATCATAGAGAAAATAGGTTCGCGGGAACCGTAGAAAATGAGAGCTTAAAAAAATGTGAGTATACATTCCTTAAAAAATTCGATTGAAAAACTGCCAAGCATGAACGTAATTTTCCAAAGGACTAACTCAAGTTCTTGAAGAGAACGCAGCATCCGATGATGAGAAGAATAACAGCCAGTCCCCCTATGATGCCGGAGATGACAGGAGTGGACAACCGCATCAGTCCAGCCTTGGTGCCGTTTTTGACGCCGTCTTCGACGAAGCCAACCGACGGGAAATAATCTTCGGTGCTCTGGTCCACTTCTGACTCGGGGTTCAATCGCGGCATCCTGGTGCCTTGGGAAGTGCGCGGAAAGAGCGGGTGATCTGTTGTGGAATGTTCTTGTGTGGAAGGAGGGCTTCCGGTTCTGGAAGAAGGGTCGTTAGGTCCAAAAGAAGGGCTTCTGGTTCTGGAAGGAGGGTCGTGAGGTCCAAAAGAAGGGCTTCTGGTTCTGGAAGGAGGGTCGTTAGGTCCAAAAGAAGAACCTCTGCTTATGGAAGTCATAGTCGTGACGTATTTTGAGTCGCCGGGTGAGTTCGTAAAGCTTCTGGAAGAATCGTGGTTGGGCATGTTTGGATTTGACGAATTTCTCGAGTCATTATCTGGACATATATCTTGCATGGGAATGTACTGCCATTCTGAATCCCCTTGAACCCTGATGAGGATCTGCGTGAGCGTCAGTTGTTTTGGCTCCGACGGGCCCATGCAAGTATATTTTTTTAAGCCCATATTCGCATACCAAACGGTGTCGCCGAGAAACTGGTTGAGGTTTGAGTTCCTGGTGGAACGGAGATCCCTAAAGGAGGTGATCCCAACCTCAAGGGCAAGGTTAGGCGTATAAGACAGGGGAGGTAAGAACCTAAATACAATCCGCAAAATGTAATGACCCGGCGCCAAATCAGCTATTTTTAGGGTATGGAACACGGTTGATCGAGTGCCTCTTCGGAAAAGGACTTCGAAATACTCAAACCCGGAGCTTGGAATGAAAACAAAGCTCGGTGACTCATGTAAGGTGTTGATTAGAGTAGTCAACACACCGTTCCGCACGTGTACGAGATTCTGGTCACAACTCCAAAAGTCTACGGACTTCTGAACGGTAGGGACCGCGTTAACCTCAACCATGTCGGAGGTGTTGCAGCGGGGAATCTCTTCCGAGGTCGGGGCTGTTTGTGCATTGCTTAGGTGTAATAGAGCGCATAGTAGTAACAACAGAGCACAGCTACGAGTTTGGAACGATCTCATGGTCGGTCGAATCTTGCCTGTGTAAAGGAATAAAGAGCAATGAATTTTAATTAGTAATAAATGAATAATATAATTGTTATTATATAATATTATTGTCATAGATATTATTTACATAATTTTCTCATCATAAATATTATTTATATTTATTTATATTATAAATATTATTTATATTATAAATAATTTAAGTAATATAAATGGAATAAAATTATAAAAAATGTAAATAAAATAAGTAATATAAAATATAAATAATGTAAATAAAATAAATAATACAAATAACATAAATAAAATAAATGATATAAATAAAAAAAATTAAATAAATGAAAAATTAATGAACATCCCCGGTTTAAATTTACCGCGAGTGTTTATTTTTAGCCTGAAATAAGTTTAACCTCGGGAGTGCGAGAAAAAAATGAATTGATACAATTTGTATGATGTATCTCACTTTAACAACACACCTGCTCTGTATGTTCATACGTTTCGAGATAAAGTTATCACGGAAAAAATATCGCCCAAATATCACTACGCAGGAGCAATATAAACTTAGGAGCAATGTAAACTTAGGAGCAATATAAACTTAGGAGCAATGTAAACTTAGGAGCAATGTAAACTTAGGAGCAATGTAAACTTAGGAGCAATATAAACTTAGGAGCAATGTAAACTTAGGAGCAATATAAACTTAGGAGCAATATAAACTTAGGAGCAATGTAAACTTAGGAGCAATGTAAACTTAGGAGCAATATAAACTTAGGAGCAATATAAACTTAGGAGCAATATAAACTAATAAGTTTTTTTAAACTTATAAACTTTTTATACAAACAGTCTCAGAGCTTATGTTTTAATACGTGGACCGCAAGGGGTTACACTAATTGTGACTTAAGGGAAGAGAAAATAAAGTGTTTGACTTAAGTTCAATTAAGATTAAAATCAATTGTGATGAGCAATTTTAAAAATAGAAAACATCACCAATTGAATTTAAAGTCAAATGTAATAAGCTATTTTGAAAATAGAGAGCGTCACCGCTGGAATTTGAAGTCAATTGTGATTAGCTATTTTGAAAAAAGCAAGTACTAACTGGATTGTGAGTTCATTTAACTTTTATTTAGGACTTATAGGAATTGAGTTTGTGACTACTGGTCGGTCATGAGCGTTATGAAAATCTGCCTCACGTATCCCTTGTGATAAAATGCTTATGAAGAGTTATTCAAATTGATCGACTAATTAGTTTTAGTAATTGAAACTAATTTCTCAAGTTGTTGGAATAAATTTTTCAAAGTTTTTGAGCAAATGTCTAAATTAATCGCTTAAATTATCAAAATATTGTTAACATTGCTGAAAAATTGTTTCCATTACCACAAAAAATGTTGAAATGGAAAAATTTGCTTATATCGTCAGAAATTGACTAATTTTCTAAAATTTCTCCAATTGTCGAGAGCTTGTTGAACTGGACGAAAAATAGTTCAAGTGGTAGAGAAAACATTTAAATCGAAGACAAATTGTTTCAATTATCGTAAAATTGTTTGAGTTGTCGAAAAATTGTTCAATGGTTTAATAGAAATTGAGTAAATTCTACAACTGATCTGTTTTTACGAAGTGAAAAAAATTGTTTATTCAAATATTCTGTTTAAACCAATCGAAGAAAATTGTTTATTCAAATATTCTGTTTGCACCAATTGAAGAAAATTGTTTATGCAAATATTCTGTTTGCACCAATTGAAGAAAATTGTTTATTCAAATATTCTGTTTGCCCCAATTGAAGAAAATTGTTTATTCAAATTTTCTGTTTGCACCAATTGAAGAAAATTGTCTATTCAAATATTCTGCTTGCACCAATTGAAGAAAATTGTCTATTCAAATTTTCTGTTTGCACCAATTGAAGAAAATTGTCTATTCAAATTTTCTGTTTGCACCAATTGAAGAAAATTGTCTATTCAAATATTCTGTTTGCACCAATTGAAGAAAATTGTCTATTCAAATATTCTGTTTGCACCAATTGAAGAAAATTGTTTAACTCGACCTTTGCCACCGCACGTGTGGCAACTCTGTGACCGACGGACCAGAGCGCAGCTCCGTCGGATGTGGCAACATCCTTCACCATCTTTCTGCAGGATGTTACTCACGGTCACTTGACTGGCATTTTTACGGCAATAGTTTGGAAATTTGGCATTTTTAAAAATCAAGTCTGGCCACATAGATCATATCACAGCGTTGCACTTTTTTTGTAAAAAATACTCCATTCTGCCTTCATTTGGCTTAAAAAAAGTTTCGAAATTTAAACCCAACTTAGTAATATTCAACATTTCAACCCAACTTAGTAATATTCAACATTTCAACCCAACTTAGTAATATTCAACATTTCAACCCAACTTAGTAACATTCAACATTTCAACCCAACTTAGTAATATTCAAGATTTCAACCCAACTTAGTAATATTCAACATTTCAACCCAACTTAGTAACATTCAACATTTCAACCCAACTTAGTAATATTCAACATTTCAACCCAACTTAGTAATATTCAACATTTCAACCAACTTAGTAATATTCAACATTTCAACCCAACTTAGTAATATTCAACATTTCAACCCAACTTAGTAATATTCAACATTTCAACCCAACTTAGTAATATTCAACATTTCAACACAGAGTTAATTTTCAACTCAAAAGTCACTTTGTGAATGCCAACATGACAGTGTTGCCAGATGCTATTTTTGAGAATTCATGTTAATTTGAAAACTTGAGCAAGAACAAATCCAACACGACAACCTTATGGTCTGATTTATAACGATAACAATTTACTGGAAAAAAGACAAACTTCCAAAATCCCCTCGTGAAAATCCCAAATCAGCAGTAACCCAAAATCCAAAACTCCGATGAATTCTCGACAACTTCGTACAAACAGCATTCCTTTAAAATAAATATAAAAAATATTAAAATTAATGTGACTTAATAATACTTTTGAATTGTTTATTCATTTAAGAATTCTTATATTAATTTTGTTTGACGTCCGGTCTTTAAGAAACAGATCCTTTGATTTGATTTAATGGATGCTCAATGACCGTATCTGTGATACGAGTTTCACCAGTGCACATGTAAAAGAATATTTTAATGGCGGTTACTGTTGGGATGGATGTATTTGTATGGCATCCAGAAATGGAGGATTTATATAAGAAAAACATCGAATCCCGTCATTTCTGACAGCCCGTGTACCACGGTAGAGCAAACAAGGTAGGGTCATTTCTACGGGAGAAGAAACACCTCCTCTTGTTCGGCTGGCCAGTAGAAAGGCTTTATTTCAAACAAACTTTATGACGTCATCAAAACGCAATGTCGTTAGGCCAATAGTGGAGCCAGATTTGGGGGTTGCAGTGCTACCAGATGCAATATGAGCGCTGCTATTGGTTCGTTGCCCTGACGTCAGCAAACCACACCGTCAACAAAAAAAAGACTGGTTTGAACCTACCTTGTTTCCTCTACCGTGCCGTGTACACAAGCATCAAAATAAATGCTAAACTCAACGTATTTTTTCACAAAAATTCCCTATTTTGGCTCCTTAGTGAGTAACAAGAAGCACTAGTCAACTCGACTGTTTCAGACGACAGGAATTGAGAGTTGTTGGTCAACAGGAAACGGATGCTGGCGCGCATCTTCGAGATATTTGTCTCGCTCTTGACACACTTGTGTGACACTGCGTGACCTCTGTGTGTTGTGTGTTCTGTGTGTTTGTGTATTGCGTTTTCAATTTGTTTATTTTGTCTTTGTGTTGTATGTTGTGTGTGTATTCATTTTGTGTATTGTGTCTGTGTTTTATGTTGTGTGTGTGTATTCATTTTGTGTATTGTGTCTGTGTTGCATGTTGTGTGTGTGAATTCATTTTGTGTATTGTGTCTTTGTGTTGTGTGTTGTGTGTGTATTCATTTTGTGTATTGTATGTTTGAGTTGCATGTCCTGTGTTTGTGTATATGTTGAGAGCTGTGTATTGTTTTTCTATTTTGTGTATTTTGTGTTTGTGCTGTATGTTGTGTATTGTGAATTCATTTTGTGTATTGTGTGTGATGTGGGTTGTGTACTAATTTTTTGTATTACGTGTCTGTGTTGTTTGCTGTGTGTTTGTGCGTTTATTTGTAATTTGTGTGCTTGTGTTGTATGTTGTGTGATTGTGTTGTGTGTTGTGTGTCATGTGGTTGTGTGCTTGTGTTGTATCTTGTAAGTTTGTGCTGTATGTTGTGTGATTGTGTTGTGTGTTGTGTGATTGTGTTGTGTGTTGTATGATTGTATTGTATGTTGTGTGATTGTGTTGTATTTTGTGTGCTTGTGTTGTATGTTGTGTGAGTGTGTGATTGTGTTGTGTGTCATGTGGTTGTGTGCTTGTGTTGTTTCTTGTAAGTTTGTGCTGTATGTTGTGTGATTGTGTTGTGTGTTGTGTGATTGTGTTGTATGTTGTGTGATTGTGTGATTGTGTTGTGTGTCATGTGGTTGTGTGCTTGTGTTGTATGTTGTGTGCTTGTGTTGTATTTTGTGTGCTTGTGTTGTATGTTGTGTGCTTGTGTTGTATTTTGTAAGTTTGTGCTGTAGGTTGTGTGATTGTGTTGTATGTTGGGTAATTGTCTTCTATTTTGTGTATTTGTGTTACATGTGGAATGTTTGTGTTGTATGTTGTGTGTTTATTTCATAATTGTATTTGTGTGTTGCATATTTTGTGTTTGCACTGTACGCTGTGTGTTTGCGTTGTATGTTATGTTTTTTTTGTATACTGTGTGTGTTCGTTTTGCTTACTGTCCGTACTGTATGTGACATTTTGCATGGAGTGCGATTGTTATATATTATCAGATTTGTGTGTTTAAACATATTATACTCTATAACTTTTTGTACTTTGTAAGTTTTTTGTACATATACATTTTTTGTGCTTCATCATTTTTGTACTTATTAGTTTTTTAAACTTTTTAGTTTTTGTAGTTATAAGTTTTTTGTGTATATAAGTTTTGTAAAGGAAGTCAAGTGCCATATTTAGGACGACATCTAAAGTCAGATGTAAAAAAGTAAATTGCAAAAATCTTTGAATAATATTGAAATTAGAAGCTATTATCTTTTCAATACCGAATAACTAATTTGAATGCAACCTGAAGCATTTGTACACACACATATTTAAGTATTTAATAGGATGTATTTATTAGCGTCTTGAAGAAACTCCGAAAGTCCTTCAACATTTCTTTAGGATCTCATAAAAGATAATATTTGTAAACAGGTTCTCATCAAATAATTCCCTACCTAAATTGTTGAAATTTTTGATAATTTTCTAATTCTCCGTAAAAGTGAAAAAATTATCGACAGTGAATTCATTAGTTGTCAAATGATTTAAAACAGGCATCACGAATTTAGCTAGTTTAAAATTAGGTGAATTTATTGCTGAGAATATGGGTCGAAATTAAAATATGGAGTCAAGGTCATGCTTGTGAAATCGTAATATTTATGAATATTTTCATTTACAATTGCTATTTGTGCACAACTTTTTCAGGTATTTCCAGGGATTTCTTTTTCAGGTGTTTCCACATCGCTACTCTATTTCTCCAACACTATTTTTCATGCCACTAGTTTTGCATCCCCACGTTATTTCTATACATTACTACATTGTTTTTGTATCCCTACATTATTTCTATACAACACTACACTATTTCTGCATCACTTTATTTTTACCCTTAGGAGATTTCTATGCATCTTTACACTCTTTCGACATCACTATTTTTGTATCCATAGATTAATTCCATACAACACTACACTATTTCTATATCACTATTTTTGCATCCCCAGGTTATTTTTACATATCGCTTCACTATTTCTGTATCCCCATTTTGTCTCCTTACTTCATTTCTATGTACACTATTGTACACTTTTCTGCATCACTATTTTTGTATCCTTACTTTATATCTGTACATCACTGCACTATTTATTCATCGCTATTTTAATATTCTTTCGTTATTTCTTTACATTACTACACACTATCCTCCTCACTATTTTTGTAGTCCCAGGTTATTTCTATTCACCGCTACACTATCTCTGCAAACACCATTTTTAAGCTGGGACCCCCGTACAATAATGACGAAAAGTTCCAAAACAGTTTTTCTCTTATAGCCGGTTTTCAGACGCCTTACTTCTGTCCTTCACGTTTAAAAAACAAAAAAAAATTCCTGGTCTTCGAGAAGTAAAACAAAGAAACAAGGACGATATCCATGCAGTTTGTACCGTACTTCTGTTTTTAACGTTTAAAAAAAATTCCTTGAATTTTGAAACTAAAACAAAGAAACAAAGACGATATCCATGCAGTTTGTACCGTACTTTTTTTTTAACTTAAAAAACAAATTCCTTGAATTCTGAAACTAAAACAAAGAAACAAAGAAATAACACCGACGACGATCGATATCCATGCAGTTTGTAGGGAAGGCTTAACCCGGTGGGCGGAGAAAATCTCCTACAATTATGAAGCCAAGTTCACAATTGCAGCGATAACGGATGAGGGAGGCGATGACATTTACGGAAGGAAGGTACGTCATTTAGGCGTAGCCGAGATCTATTGAAAAAACACGCCTTCGTACCTTGAAAAGCGGTAACGTCTCACCGGACACTGGAAGAAAGCTCGTACGTAACAGATAGGATGTGTCTAATGGTCGAGGTGCGGGTTCAAAACCAACACACACCTCCTGCACCTGGCTAATGTTCTAAATGTCTTTTGTGGGGCGCACAATGCTAAAACCAACACTGCCGCCTTGCCTATTGTGAGCTATGTGGGGCGGGCTGAGGGATGGACACATGTGTGTGGGGTATGTGTAGGCTATATGTGGGTATGTGTGTGTGGTACATGTGGGTGTGTGTGTGGGGTATGTGTGGAATTTGTGTGGGGCATGTGTGGGGCATGTGTGGGTATGTGTTGGGTATATGTGGGTATGTGTTGGGTATATGTGGGTATGTGTTGGGTATATGTGGGGCATGTGTTGCAGTATGTGTGAAGATGAGGCGTATCTGTGATACGTAGATGCATAGAATCTTTTTTACTTCCGGCCACTGGAACTTTTGACACGCATAGATGGAAGTGCTTGATGAGCGTATCTGTGATACAGGGTCCAATATTACACCTACACCTTCTTTTATCTACACTAGTGTAATGCCCGTGAATTGCAATTCTACAGTCTATCAAATCTAACTAATTGATGTGTTATATATGCGCCATTTGAAATCTGTCAATAATCAAATTTCAAATTGTATTAACAATTATTCAGACGCCGTTCAACGGTCAAGTTAGCTCTAGCTTCTCGTTGGCGAGCAGCATTGATTCGTCTCACCATTTTGCGTTGTTCGTCCGATGGTCTGCGCCGTCTTTCTTGCTGTCGAAGTCTTGCTGCTTCTCTCTTGCGGTTGGAGACATTTCTATCTTTGGTGGCCTCTTTTGCCGGAATTTTATTCTGAAATGTCGTCTATTATCCCTTTGAAGCTTTTCAAGAAAATCACAATTTCGAGAACAATAACTTAAGTTCCAAAATCTTGGGCCTTATACTAAGTGGTAGCCAGGTTACTGGTCAAACGAATTTAAAACATTTCTTTTCGCATTATCAAGTAAAAAAAATATCAAAGCTACATGATGAATTTCAACAGAGAAAGCTCAGAAGAAAATTTCTATTTTTTAAAATAATCCGATTGCGTATTCTGGATATCATAACGCAAGTGAAAGGGAATTGAATCACCACAGAAAAATAAAGCAATAGAATAATTTCTTGTATTTTTTAGGCTTTATCCTTGTTGCTATCAAAGCTATCGATTAGAAGAGGGGGTCACACACACAGACGGACGGACGCGGCTCCTTTTATAATAGTGATATGATATTATACCTACACCTTGTTTTATCTACATTTTATACCTACACAATATTATACAATATAATATTATACCAGCACCCTGTTTCAAGGGTGTAGCTATAATGTAGAATTCACTGTTTTTTAGGTGTATTATTCAAAGCCCGATTTTTGGAAAATTTAAGTTACTGTTTTTTATGTAAATCATGTTTATTATAACATTTAAATCAGGGTTAACTTGAGAGACGGTGATATAGCGAAAATTGAACTTATCTTCGTATTTTAACACGTGTTGAACCAGAACAATTTCACTAGGCTGAAAAGTTGGAAAAAGAGTTTTCCTACATTTAATGCTTCATTGATACGATTCGTATGTATTTTCTAGTTTTTTCACGTGGTTTTCTGCGTATAATTTGACACATATATGATTCTTAGTTATTTCTAGTTATTTTTCCTGTAGTTTCTGCGTATAATTTGACATAGATTTGATTCTTCTTTATTTTCAATAAACTGTATATTTTCTATGAATAGGGTAATATTAAACAAGAGTGTATGATGCTGTTACGTATGGTTTGTGTTTAAGGTTTAATTCGCGTTTTTTTCGACAAAAGCATGTCGGTTTACCCGAAAACTACATTAAACTTACTATATGTACAGTGAGAATAATTCTTTACAACTGTGTTAAAAAGCTTGTCAAGGATTTCTTCCAACGTAAATCATTGCATCAGTAAGTTATGTAACAAATTACACATAATCCTCGTCACATCACATTAAAATTACCCTATAACATCATTTAAATTTTCTTCGTTGATCTTATACATCTTTTTCGTTACATGAACAAAAGTTAAATTGTCAACATCACATGCAACTTACGTCATTTCTGCCAAACCAAATTTGTATTAAATTATATATAACCTAGAATCTCTCTCCATATACTGTATAATCTCTCTAAAAACGACATGGCCTATAACTCAATCCACCAACAATCTTCACACCGGACATTGTACATAAAGCCACAATATTGAACAAAATTATACAATCTTAAACACAAGTAACAACATTGGACCCAGGTAAGTAAACTAAACAAGAACAGGAGTATTGAACGACACAAAACCAACTTGCTATGCACAAAACCAACTTGCTATGCACAAAACCAACTTGCTATGCACAAAACCAACTTACTTTGCACAAAACCAACTTACTATGCACAAAACCAACTTACTTTGCACAAAACCAACTTGCTATGCACAAAACCAACTTACCATGCACAAAACCAACTTACTATGCACAAAACTAACTTACTTTGCACAAAACCAACTTGCTATGCACAAAACCAACTTACTATGCACAAAACCAACTTACTATGCACAAAACTAACTTACTTTGCACAAAACCAACTTGCTATGCACAAAAACAACTTACTATGCACAAAACCAACTTGCTATGCACAAAAACAACTTACTATGCACAAAAGCAACTTGCTATGCACAAAAACAACTTACTATGCACAAAACCAACTTACTATGCACAAAACCAACTTGCTATGCACAAAACCAACTTACTATGCACAAAACCAACTTACTTTGAACAAAACCAACTTACTATGCACAAAACCAACTTGCTATGCACAAAACCAACTTACTATGCACAAAACCAACTTACTTTGAACAAAACCAACTTGCTATGCACAAAACCAACTTACTATGCACAAAACCAACTTGCTATGCACAAAACCAACTTACTATGCACAAAACCAACTTGCTTTGCACAAAACCAACTTACTTTGCACAAAACCAACTTGCTATGCACAAAACCAACTTACTTTGCACATAACCAACTTGCTATGCACAAAAACAACTTACTATGCACAAAATCCACTTGCTATGCACAAAACCAATTTACTATGCACAAAACCAACTTACTATGCACAAAACCAACTTACTATGCACAAAACCAACTTGCTATGCACAAAACCAACTTACTATGCACAAAACCAACTTACTATGCACAAAACCAACTTACTTTGCACAAAACCAACTTGCTATGCACAAAACCAACTTACTTTGCACATAACCCACTTGCTATGCACAAAACCAACTTACTATGCACAAAACCAACTTACTATGCACAAAACCAACTTACTATGCACAAAACCAACTTACTATGCACAAAACCAACTTACTGTGCACAAAACCAACTTGCTATGCAAAAAACCAACTTGCTATGCACAAAACCAACTTTCAATGCACAAAACCAACTTGCTATGCCCAAAACCAACTTACTATGCACAAAACCAACTTACTATGCACAAAACCAACTTGCTATGCACAAAACCAACTTACTATGCACAAAACCAACTTGCTATGCACAAAACCAACTTGCTATGCACAAAACCAACTTCCAATGCACAAAACCAACTTGCTATGCACAAAACCAACTTACTATGCACAAAACCAACTTACTATGCACAAAAGCAACTTGCTATGCACAAAAACAACTTACTATGCACAGAATCCACTTGCTATGCACAAAAACAACTTACTATGCACAAAACCAACTTGCTATGCACAAAAACAACTTACCATGCACAAATGCCACTTGCTATGCACAAAAACAACTTACTATGCACAAAACCAACTTACTATGCACAAAAACAACTTACCATGCACAAATGCCACTTGCTATGCCAAAAACAACTTACTATGCACAAAACAAACATACTAAGCGCATCACGAAAATGCGAAAATGTCTCCCGAATTCATCCCTCTACACACCCACATTCCCAGAGAAACACACAAAGGAATATCCGGCGCACAACTTTACTTGAGGATCTCTCGACTGTCTAAAGCGGAAAATCTCTAAGGTTATTGTACACGTCACGTCTTCCCAGTGTATTGTGTGTTCCTTAGTGTACTGGGCGTTTTTTTCGCCTTCTTTCCATTGATGGGGGCATGCACCTGCGTGGCTCAACCGCAAGAATCCGAGTCCGTCCGATCTGTCATCATTTCGTTTTGTTTTAAGAACGATCTTCACACCTCCACAGGTGCTTTCGCTCCAATTTGCGTTGGGAAGTCGGCTTAAGTCGTCCAATGCTCCTCCATGCGACGCGTTAAGCTTCGTGAAGCTAATGAGCTCTGCGTTGTGCCTCTTTTGCGTCGGGGCGTCCCTTGCGCGGTGTAGAAGGTACGGTAGGTTTGGGAAGTGTGTGTCTTGTTATTTTTTAGAGAAATGTGTGTGTTGTGTTTTTTGAGAAATGGGTGTCTTGTGTTTAGGGAAATGTGTGTCGTGTGTTTTGGGAAATGTGTGTGTTGTGTTTTGGGAAATGTGCGTGTTTTGTTTTTTCAGAGAAATTTGTGTGTGTGTTGTGTTTTGGGAAATGTGTGTACTGTGTTTTGGGAAATGTGTGTGTTGTGTTTTTGGAAAATGTGTCATCGGATGCATCCGATGTGTCATCAGATTAAAATATTCTTTCTTTCCGCACGTAGACGGTACGGAAACGGTTTTCGGTTAGCTACATAAATTTCTGGATAAACCTATCCGATTCGCACTCCGTCATCACACATAAGTTCACCCACTTGTAACTTTCGAAATAATGCACCCATCAACTTCAAATTACTCTCACACGAAAGAATGTTTCAATCTTTCGTTTCAATAACAATTTGAAGTCGATAGGTGCATTTTTTCTAAAGTTACAAGATGGTGAACTTATGTGTTGCATTAGTGGCGGGGCTTATCTGGAAAAGATCCAAAACGTATTGTTCAGCCCATGTAAAAGATTAAATTTTTCGAAATCGCAAGTTTGAAGTTAGAAATGGTTAATAAGTATGCTTTTTAGTGAAATGAAATTTTCCGTAGGTTAGCTAAAATGTTCAAACCACGCAGTTATGTTGAGCATCAATACATATTTATTATAGGTGCGAGTCTCAACTGATTCTCTTTTCGCACTAACGAACCTGGTGCCATGGATACACCTGGCGTTTTATTGTATAGTGTTGATATGCAATTTTTAGCCTTTAACTATACATGTATCTTGCAAGCAAGTATACCTTTTCAGTTGTATCCTATCTACGTACATACGAAATAGTTAAAAAACACTACTATTATTGTTGAAAATTTTTTTTTCACAGTAGCAGAATTGCTCAAATACTTAGAAATACTTACTTTGGGTGTCTTATAAAAAATGGATAATCAGTTTACACCATCATGGAAAATTATATTTCTCACCTTCTTATTTCTATGGTTGAATTTTTGGACGAATTTAATGTGATGTTTTTCTAGCGTAATCGTCGATTGCGTGTCGCATAATGACGAACGTTTGAGTCATGAAGAGCTAGAAAAAGTATACCTATTCAAAAAGTTTGAACGTCTCGTAAGATTTGATTAAAAAAAAATTTAAGCTCGTCTGGAAAATCAACCTTCCACTGCACTTAAAAGCGTGTATATATTTTTTACGCATCCTGTATAAGCACGTTTGTATTTTCCTACGCACAATTTTGAATAATTTCCATACCTCTACTTACTGCATGTACAACAATATGCTCGGGAAAAACTTTTTCCAGCCATTAAGAAATTCTAAAGCAGGTTAAAGAAAATTAACCAGAGGATTTTCATTGACTTTTCTTGAAATCACTAAAAACTTCAATTTTCAAGGAGCTATAAATTTGGGGAGGATTTTTCCAAAATTATATGTTATCACAGCTGATAGTGTAAGCTCTTGGAATTGAACTGTGGTTGGCTGGTTAACTGTGGTTGTGTGGTTGATTCTCGTGTGGTAAATAGACCATTCATGGTTAGGTTAGGAGACTTTGTGTAGGGTTCGGTTGTGTTCGAATAGGTTAGGTTCTGTTAGAATAGGTTAGTACAGGTAAGGAGAGGTAAAGATAGGTTAGGATAGGTTAGTACAGGCTAGGATAGGTCAGGATAGGTTAGGATAGGTTAGTGTTAGGGTTTAGGTTGTTTTTTCAATACAAGGGCTTACCTAATTATATTTGAAGCATTTCTGAAACTCCGCCAAAGTTCCAGCCACACCTCGCACCTCCAAACAACCTCGCACCTCCAAAATGCAATGCGTGTATTGTACTTTCAGACTCCTAGTATTACAAACAAAAACATATCACGTTCACGGATAAATGATTGAGTACACCGAGTTTACATTTGAGACATCCATTGAATTTTGAAACCGAACAATTAGAATTAGAAGATTATACACTTTTCTGGGTTGAAAAACCGAAGCCAGAGGTAGGAGCGAGTAGGACAAACAGCGACCAGGTATCAGCTACATAACAGGTAAAATAATTAACACTTTGACTGGGACGTGCGCCACCGGTGGTTCACGGAGGTTATTCTCATAATGCTACTGACCGACCATGAGTTGCCAACTCAATTTTCATAAATATTTTATCAAAGCTAAAGGAAGGCACGATCCAGTTCATGCTTGGTATTTTACAAATAGCTTACTCCAATTGACTTCAAATTTGAGTTTGGTGTTGAACTTAATATTTAGTTGCCCCAGTCAAAGTGTTGAAACGCTAATGAAAAATTCAAACATGCGACAAACTTATTTAAATCTTATTTCACAATATTTAAGAAGAAATGAGTAGTGCAGTGCGAACTTCAAAGTTACCTGGGCCATAGGACACCAACGAGAAAAGAAAAAGAAAGAAAAGTTTATTTCCAATAGAGATGGTACAGATGTACCATCATTGGTTTTTAAAATATCCTAAAGTTAATACGAGTAAAGGTAATAAGATCCGGGTCCAGGTTCTACAAAGAAGTAGAATTCTAGTGACTGTAATTCGGAATGTTTATTTTGGGAATCCCTGATGGTTAGCATAGGTTAGGATAGGTTAGGATCGTTAGGATAGGTTAGGTTAGGTTAGGATAGGTTATGATGCGTTAGGACATGTTAGGATAGGGTAGGACAAGGAAGGACAGGTTAAGATAGGTTCAGATAGATTACTGCTGGCCAGAATAAGAAGGCTATATTAATTTAAGTTAAAAGAGGATAGGTTGGGATAGGTTAGGATGGGGCTGGTTAGGTTAGGGCTGGCAATGTTCATCAAGCTGAAAAAATAACCTTGAATTATTTCACGGGACTTACAAGTAGCGTTTGTTTGAATGTAGCGCATTGGGTGGCCGTGAGTTTATTTAACTCTCACATTCACTTTCTGTGTGATGCATATTTGGGGACGCATTCTGTGTGATGCATATTCTGGGACGCATTCTGTGTGATGCATATTCTGGGACGCATTCTGTGTGATGCGTATTCTGGGACGTATTCTGTGTGATGCATATTCTGGGACGCATTCTGTGTGTTGCATATTCTGGGACGCATTCTGTGTGATGCATATTCTGGGACGCATTCTGTGTGATGCGTATTCTGAGACGTATTCTGTGTGATGCATATTCTGGGACGCATTCTGTGTGTTGCATATTCTGGGACGCATTCTGTGTGATGCATATTCTGGGACGCATTCTGTGTGATGCGTATTCTGGGACGTATTCTGTGTGATGCATATTCTGGGACGCATTCTGTGTGATGCATATTCTAAAGACGCATTCTGTGTGATGCGTATTCTGGGACGCATTCTGTGTGATGCGTATTCTGGGACGCATTCTGTGTGATGCGTATTCTGGGACGCATTCTGTGTGATGCGCACAGTGAGGTTGCGTTATCTATTATGCTGAATTTGTATTATTATTATGACTGACTTTACAATTTTCATTCATTTTTATTTATTAATAAAAATTTCAATTTTCCTTTCGATTATCAATCCAATTTTTTTTTTCAGTTATTATGCCAGAGTTTTTCAATTTTCAAGCCGAACTTTTCTGATTATTACGTATATCTTCTAAAATTGTTGTTATTATCTTGCAATTTTTTCAATCATTACACCTATTTTTTCAATTATTATGCCTATTTTTCAATTATTATTCCCATTTTTTCCATTTTCACGACAAAATTTTTTTGTCATTTTTTCTAACGCTTCATAAACATGTTAAACTTTTTTTGTCCTTATGGCGAACGATTGATTGGAAGAACTTTAAATTTTACCCCACAATCATCTCACCCAAAGTTTGTTCTTACGTTTTACCCTAAAATCTGTCTCAATTTTACATTTTACATTTTTTACGTTTACATTTACATTTTTTACATTTACATTTTACCCCAAAATCTGCCTCAATTTTATTTGGAACGAAAATTTCATATTCATTTAGAATTTATTTAGGTAACAATCCGCGTCTTAAAAACTTTTCGTGCAAAAAGTTATACAACTTCTTCTTTTTTTTCCAAATCACGCCCGATTTATACGTCTGTTTCATACGCCCGATTCATATGTCCGATTTATACACCCGATTTATACGTCCGATTTATACGTCCGATTTATACACCGGATCCAAACTCCCGATTTATACGTCCGATTTATACACCCGATTTATACGTCCGATTTATACGTCCGATTTATACACCGGATCCAAACGCCCGATTCATATGTCCGATTTATACACCCGATTTATACGTCCGATTTATACACCCGATTTATACGTCCGATTTATACGTCCGATTTATACGCCCGATTTATACACCGGATCCAAACGCCCGATTTATACGTCCGATTTATACGTCCGATTTATACGTCCGATTTATACGTCCGATTTATACACCGGATCCAAACTCCCGATTTATACGTCCGATTTATACACCCGATTTATACGTCCGATTTATACGTCCGATTTATACGTCCGATTTATACACCGGATCCAAACTCCCGATTTATACGTCCGATTTATTCGTTCAGTAATACTTGTAATACTGAAATAAATAAATAATGAAAATTAAATTTTAGTGATAAAGCTCTTTGCAACACCAATAGCTAATGAGCAATTTATTTTAGTTGTCGTTGTGCAGTTTGTCAATTGTCACGACGAACTTTTTCAAGTATTATGCCCAGTTTTCAAGTGATTTTGCCCAACTTTTTCAACTATAATGCAAAACTTTTTCAATTATCATCCGTAAGTGTTTCAATATTCATGCAAAACGTTTTCAATCATTATGCACATTTTTAACTTTTTCAATTATACTGCATTATCATTTCCAGAAACGCCCTAGCATGGAACATCACAATTTTCTCGCTGAGCGCATCAAGTCATTCCTCATAAAAGTTCTTTATAGTACAAATAATACAACCAACAGCAAAACCAACAGCACAACCAACAGCACAACCAACAGCAC
>JACJUY010012514.1:0-22147 GCA_014220935.1 Platorchestia sp. MABIK | reverse complement strand
GATTCCCCAACTCCGGCATGACGAGCGCAGTGACACCAAAACAATGCCCCTGCAACCCGACTACCACACGACAGTGCTTCTCCTCACAGGAAGTTCTGCCGTCCGCCGTTAGTAACAGCCACCCCGGTCGGAGGCGTTGGCCCTCCACCACCCGCGGACAAACCCCAGTCCTCTCGCTCCCGGAGTCTACCAGACACCAAAAACAATGCCCATTCAAAATGGCACGAACGACTGGCCAACGACTCCTAGTCGTAACACCAGTCGCTCCGTGCAATCTTAGATCGCCTCGCCTCAGCGACACGCTTGTGCGCAGAGCATGCGGACTTCCTTTTGGCGGGAGCCTTAGCGGCCCCCCTGCCAGCAGGCGCCGCAGTGCCTTGCTTCTGCGGGCACACTCTCACGCGGTGCGCACCGCCATAGCGGTAGCAAGCATCCTTGCCACCACTGCTCTGCTTCCCAGAAGCAGCAAGGTCTGCCCCAAGCTTGGCCTCCTGGCCTCGCCCAGCCACAGCCTTCTGTGCGGCCATTCTATCCCGCACTCTCGACACCACAGCGTCGAACGGCGCAGTATACGCGTCCTCACGCGCAACTGCCTAAGTGTACAGAGTAGTGATGAGACCTTCTTAGAATTTGAGCCTAAAGATCAAATCTCCCTTGGTCAACCCCACTCTCCCACCCAGACGCGCCAAGTCATCCAGGTATACGTCCACCGACTCGCCCACCAAGCCGACGGTCGGTGTACCGCATATAAGCTTCTTGCAAAGGCAACGCGAATTGCGCGGCTAGCGTAGACCTAACTGCCTGCCATTAAGCAGCATCACCGACAGTCATGCAGCAAAACACCCGCGCGGCATTGCCGTCAAGCATAAACCCAATGACGTGGGTCGGCGCCACGCGCTCCAGCTGGCAGAGCCTCTCCAGATTCTCCAGCCACTCCAGCGCATCGATCGATCCATCGCCGGTCAGCTTAGGTAACTGCCTAGCTAACCGATCTAGGATTGGACCACGCGCCTGAGTCAGGATGTTGGCAACATGCTCACATCCACGAGCACTCCCGGCGTGCTCCCCGCCGGCGGCACTGGCGATCCCAGATCGCCAGTCCCGGATGCAGCAGCCTCCTCAGCCGCCTCAGCCGACGCGGCCTTCCCAGCCGCCGCCATCTTGCTAGCAACAAAGATGGCTACCACAGCTAAAGGCCTAGATAGCTTGTAGGCTTTAGCCGGCAAATAAAGTCACGAGAGCTACGGTAGCACCCCTACCAGCACTCGGACTCACCTTCCACAACAGTCGTCCGCCGCTTGGAGCCGGCCGGGCTGCACTGGGTCCAATTCCGCAGGATTTTGACCCTGCCCACCCCTCTCCCTCCACCTCCGAATTGCTACATGAAGTTGCCATTCGCGCCAATTTTTTTAACTATGTAGTACTACTGAGGTTTATTAACCTATCTGTTCGCTTTACAGTTATTATTAATCACTGCATTATAACCACTACAAGTACTTAGTAAGTGGATACTATAGCGGAATACCAAAATTAACCTGCATTAAATCAATGTAATAAGTTATGACAACGACCGGTGGTGTTTGGCCATTCGACCCTCCATCTCGGCACTGAAAAACAGGGATTCTCTAACTTTTTTAACTTAATCGTAAACTAACTTAACTTCGCCTACCCTAACCCAACCTAACCTAATTAACCTAACTTAAGTTAACTTACCTAACCTAAATAACCATAACCTGAAAATGCTGTAGCTGCTCGGAGGTGGTGCTGTAGCTGCTCGGAGGTGGAGGGAGAGGGGTGGGCGGGGTTGAAATCCTGCGGCATTGGACTCTGTGCGGCCGGGCTGCCGGGTACGACTGCTCAGAGGGTAACCGTCACCCCTCCCGGAGCAAGATGATCACTCCTACCAGTTGCCGGGTGCTCTCACCCGGGACAACTGCACAGCTTCCCTGCTGCAATAACTTTAGTTTCTCCGCAGAAACTAAACCAACTCCGTCACTGAGTCACGATACTGAGCAGAGGCGCAACGCAAAAAAACCAAGGACGTAGTTACGTCCTTACTCCACGACTCTGCACGACACACTGCAGCCGGTCGCCTGCAGCCGCTCGGCAGCGGCAGCAAGATCGCCGTCTCCCGGAAGCAGAGCGCACACCGTTATAGCGTCCTCTGGCGGCGGCAAACACTACAACACCACAATCACCAAGCAAACCGCTTACACAGACAAAACGTGCATGGTGTGGATGCTGAGATTTAACTCGGGACTTTTTCTTTTATTGCACAAATCTTTCTCATTTATAATGAATAAGTGAATACAAGCATTCCAAATTCCAAATTAGGTGGTGTAAAGTCTGAAATAGTTCCTAAATTTGATTTTATTTCATAATACGATCTTAATGAAACCGGAAAAATATTAAAGCGTTTTAATAGATATACAGGACAATTATTCCAGAAGCGAAACCTGAAGCAATGGATGGTCAAGAATACACAAGTTCGAGCAGAGACCTGATAGATTCTAAATAGAATTATTACCAATGATAAAGGTTCGTAAAGGTTTCCAGATTGCTCTTAATGTATATTCAATGTTAAAAACAGTATATTTAATGGAGAGTCAGTCGGTTTGGCTAAATATAGTGTATCTCTTTGTTGATTTTACGTCAATTCTTAAGCCTCAAATTTCCGAGTTCGTCTATATCTGTTAAAAATTCCGTATCTGTTTTCACGCCAAATAAGCAATTGCTATACTACACAAAAAAATTAAGAGTTACTGTGTCGAGAGGGCGAGAGAACTGACACAGAAACATTAGCTCTGAATCTGAGTAATCAGGCCAATTTGCAGAAGTTCCATCTGTAATAAATGAATGGAATCGGTTCAGTGCCTCTAATCCAAGATAAAATATTTTGAAATAAAGATCAAAGCTCTCGAATGCAGCCTTACTTATGAGCTGAATAATATACATAGGCCATAACGTTAATATATTGTTCCAATATATTTTAATCCAAATATATTCCGATATATTTTATTTTCATGAAAAGTGAAATTTTCGAACAGCTCTTTCACGAAATTGATCTAAATTCAACAGTGATTAGGGCTTCAAGCGATGGCCACGAAGATGCAGAATTAATGGAGAAAAGGCATTAACTGCCTCAAAATCTCCTGTAAAATCTGTCTTCAAGAAGTAAAGAGAATTCAGCTTAGTCGCCATGTGCGTGGGGGTGAAAGGTCAAAATTGTCAACAATAGCCAAGCGCGAACCTTTTCGTGAGGTTATTTTTATCATGTTGAGGATAAAAGAATCAGCAGCACTGTAAACATTCTGCCATTAACAAAGGTATCAAACTTCACATAATTCTTCTTCTGTGCTCTGATAAGGTGAATATAAAATTTCACAGTGGGGCATTTCAATAAAACACAAATTTAAAATGACGAATTCAAAATAAAAACTCACGAAAAGACACCGACGTGAGAAACATCGACAAATATTTGACGACTTCAATGTTTAGACACATTCATTTAATACTGACAGTATTTGGAATAGTTTTAAAATTTAGGAGTCAGACTTGGAGAATGAATAATGAATTTATAAATTATCATCTTTAAAAACATGATCATTAACACAACAATGTTCTCTGAAAGATGGGCTGGGGAGCTCTGTTGTAATCTGTCCTATGAGAAAGGATATCCTCTCTGTTCTGAGAACACAAATCAGACAACTGTACTGCAGTGGCGCAATGTTCAACAGGTAACAGGTGTCATACGTACATTCGAAATATACATGCACAATAGAGGTGAGCATCAAAACACAGGTGTTTGATTTCAAGGAATTTAAAATTAATTATGAGGTTAATAAAAAGTCATCTATCGCTAAATCAACTTGATTTGTGTCAAATTATTTCTGCTAAAATTTGTGCGCTGAGGGCAGACATGAACTGAACTGAAAATGAAGGAAAGAAAGAAAATGAATGAAAACAGTTTATTTCTGATAAAGATGATACAAGAACCATCACTGCTTTTTAAAATGTCTTAATATGAAGATCCTTATTTGAAAAAGATACATGGGTACTGTCATACTCACGTCAATAATCGAAACAAATGATTGAGAGAAAAGCATGGAAGACTTGATTCCGTTTGTTGGGTAATCTTGATTTGATAATGCATGTATATACAAATAAATAAAACAATTATACCAGTGACGACGCATTGTTGAAAACACTCTTATTAGGGAGCACTTACATTGAAATGTGGGCTTAAAAACTTCAGGAATTAATGTTGAAAGTAAAATGGGTCGGTTTAAATTATTCTGCGTCCAAGAATTTGAGGTCGATATTCGAAACTATTTTTCACTCCTACGTATGAACTAGTATGCCAATTAAAGAGCTTGAAGAAAATAAAATATTTAGCCACAGCACAAATTTATAATATTTCCTGCGCTAATAATACTCGCATAAATGATTTCACCGGAGTCAGACACACAAACATCATTGTTGTACAACGCTAATCATGATATTTATAACATAACAGGAGCAATACGGGAAATTAACTACCTAAATAATGCTTTTATAATACACTCATGAGCGTAAGAAACGACAAATTACCACACAAGGCTAACAAGAACTTTTAAGGCCATGAATGAGAAAAGAAGAACCTTAATGTCCGATAAAGTTAATACATAAAATGAAATTAAACCGTTTTTTGAAATGCCTTTGAAGATCCTAACTTGATAGATATGTATGGATTGGATACCATGACAGCCCATGTCAATGCTTGTACAAAAGACTGAGAGACAAACATAAAAATGTATCCCATCACGAGTTACTTTGAGTTTGATAATGTTTAATAATGAATGTCATAAGAGATATATAAAGTTAAACACAGTGGGATGAAACGCTTTTGATGGTCTTCACGTACATTTACATATGAGCTTTGGCTTTTGTGACATCAGGGAACAATGTTGAAAGTGTTGGTAGATAATTTATTTCCAGCACTAAAGGGTCGAAATGACAGAAATTCAAAATATAATTTCGTGCGAACATAACAGAATACACCTAAGTTATCTACCTCAATAAACTGCTTTAAATCTCACTATATATTTACATATTCCTTATCTAAATGCTTGACAATGTTAAAATTAAGGGACGTGTTAGGTAACATGATAAGTTGATAATAAAAAATGTGGTATTTATAGTACATATACAAGTCGCTAGATTAGAAATTTTGTAGTAACTGCTAAGCGTAAATACGAGTATATGTGCTTAAATACTAGGATACAAGCAATCACATCAATATTCACACTACATAAATGTAGTGTAATGTAGTGAAATGTACTGAAATGTAGGGTGGTGAGCGAAGGAAACTCATAACTACTTCTTCAGTATGTACTGCAGCACACAATTATTATTGAGACGTAAAACTACGTGCTATTTTGGTCTTAAATTATTTCAAATTGAGGGATTTTGATGCTCTGCGGAAGTTTGTTCCTCAGTACGGCGCCTGATATTGACAGAGCTTTTTGCCCAATGTTAGATGAACGGTAGTTAACCAAGACGTTATTTCTCCAATTCGGCTTTAGGTTGGTTACAGTGGGGGATGGAATTACACAATATCTGCATTGCGATAGCTGAGCGAAATTTCTTCGACAGCTATTTAACCTTCATTACGCTTCTATACATTCCGAAGCTTTGTCGGTCGATTATAAATAAATCCGTTCTTTCACCCAACAATTATTGAGAAAGTTTTTCATTTTCCAGTTTTCCATAAATTTTTAACACGTCCAGAGAGAGCGAAAATGTCATTTTTTATCTTCATAGGAAAGTCCGTGGAGTCTAGTGAGAAGTTTAGCCGTATATTCTAATTTAAATGGAACAAAGAGTGTTGTGCAGAGCAAGCTAATGCTAGCCCATAGTTATTAAAAATTTTAAAATTAGAGATTCGTTCAAAAATTAAAAAATATGAAGGCTAGAATTCATACCGTTTGAACCTATAAGTTCGTTCAAGTTCCATAATATCGATACTAAGACTATATTCCATTTCATTTTAATGAGCTCAAATCCTTACTCTCTATCTCAGTTAATTCAAAATCATGAGCATGATTTTGATTTTCAAATCACTGACTTATCATTTCAGTGATTTTGTTTTCATCGTTATCGACTTCTGAGCCTGCATCTTTACGTTTGTCATTTTCCAGCGGGAGGTCAATGCCTCTACTCTGCAGCTCCCTCTCTAGAGCAGCACATCTGCTTTGTGTCTCCTCCAAAGTCTTCTGTACGAGCTTCAGGTCTCTCAGCTGCAGCTCGAGCTTGCGTCTTCGCTGCGTCTCTTGCTGAAACTTGCGCTGATCTGCTAAATGCACAGCTGCTCTCATATCTGTCGGTAGATAAAGTTTCAAACTTCACACTACAATCAATGTAAAAGAAGCATCTTAAGAACGTTCAATAAGAGCATGCTTAGCCTTGGACTTGTGTCAAGAATGCATCTGAAACTTATTTATTCATGTTACGTATGCATTGGAGTCAAACTTTCCACGAATGGTTGTAAATATAAAATTATGAGACACACAGAGCAGGTGATTTCACCTAGCACCCTGAACTCCTTTCGATAAATATTCTGTTATTTGCGCTTTTCTTTCTGTAGTTAAACTGCGTTGCTAGAAGGACTGCAACATACGAGTATACATAGTCATAGCTAACTGAATGTTCTGAATTATGATGCGTATTGCATCATGAATGTAGAAAGAGATATTGTCTCATTTTGGTTCTTCTGATTTTCATGCCATTCTTTTTTATATTGTGTATCCAATACATAAATATGAGTTCCAAGTTCGTGAGGTTTTCGTACTTGAAATTTTCGTCCTAATGTATTTCTACAGCTAGTTGTGTAGGATATACCTAAAATCGGCATGTTAGCGGGTGAAAAAGTTCATGAGTCACTAAAAGAAAATTTTACACAGTTATTTTCCCACATCTCTCATACGCTACTACCATTAAAGCTTATTAAGAGGAGAGTGTAAGCTAGCTTTGCACTGTCCTTCAATATCTCCTCTGTGCATTGCCCTTGGAGACTCACCGTCTCTGTGCAGTGTCTTGAACTCTCATACACTTGATACATTTCAGAATAATGGATTCGAAATAAACAGAACACGCCTTCACCGAACGGCTCGGAGCTCTCCCTGTGCGCTCACTATTGAGGATCCTGACGATCCTCCAGAGTCTGAGCGTGATGAGGAGGCCGGCTGCCTGCATGGCACCTCGATGGTGGAAGGAGTAGCTCTCTAGCGCTATGGCCGCCACAACGACCACTCCGTCGAGCACCTCCACCTGCGCGGGCAAATGCAGCGCACCTTCACACGCCGATGCGAGTGAGAGCATCCAGAACTTCTATCTTCTCTCTCTAATGAGCGCAAATTGAGCATTACTAGCTGGCTACATTAAATTGATGGTTCTATACTGTTCGATCTTTGAGTGTAGGAATGAAGTAAAGTATTTCGTTATTTTCTAATATCATTAACCAGAATTAAGTTGACCAGCTTTTTTCTTAGCTGCAAATGAGTATCTATAACAAGAATGCTCTTAGTTTTAGCAACAATCTGCTAAATTTCGTTAATACTAATTGGATTGCGTTAAATGCATTTTAATAATCTGACGTCAATTAGGAAACGCGGATCATTTGAAAATTACATATTTACAATTACATATTCGGTACATCAATTAGTGATGGAGAAAAGGGATAGTTTAGAGAGTTGAGTGAAGCGTTATTTAACTTCGAAAATGAGAAGTTTTACTTATTTGCAATTAATTTTTTGTGGTGTCCACGTTTGTACGCTGTAAAGCTTACGATCTTAAATCAAGTATATTATGAAGTGTCATACGACGTACAAGCATTTAGAAACACGCTAAGAGTTAATAGTTTAAGTTTTCCTTATCGACTACATCAATGCATCACAATTTTTAATTTTAATACTTATCAGGTGTGCATTGATAAACAGCTCCAGGGAAGTATCAAAACTCCATAATTCCCCACAATACTATGAAAAGATATTAGCTAGAGAGTGATTATTTCTCCTATCGCCGTGTATGGTTCATCATTTTCATAGTCAGTCGTTAGTTGTTCATTCTTCTCTGCCCAAATTCTCGTAATATTCTGCGTACTGTTCCATTCAATTCCAAGTACGTTAAAAGAAATCCACGTCACGTTGCCTCTCGCTCAATTTAAATTGACCTGAGGTCAGAAAATAGGAGCTATAGCGAATTAATTTTAACTAATTTCCGCAATGTTGTCCAGATACTTGTTCTTAAAATACTTTTCAGTACTTCCCAGCTTCCTGTTGCTCCTCGCCTTTCTGCTAATGTTAATAATAGTCTACAATAGTGATTTTTTCATTATCGGAGAATAACATCTCCGACACAGTCATTTCCCCCCATTCATAGTCAGTCAGCGTATTTTTTATTGAACATTTATTTGCTTCTATGGAGCAAGGAATGCTTGTGAGTACATCATATTGATCTACCAGCTCATCATGGATGTACTCATGGATCATATGAATTCCAGTTCATCATGGATGTACTCATGGATCAAATGGATTACCAGCTCATCATGGATGTGCTCATGGATCATATGGATTACCAGCTCATCATGGATGTTCTCATGGATCAAATGGATTACCAGCTCATCATGGATGTGCTCATGGATCATATGGATTACCAGCTCATCATGGATGTACTCATGGATCAAATGGATTACCAGCTCATCATGGATGTGCTCATGGATCATATGGATTACCAGCTCATGATGGATGTTCTCATGGATCAAATGGATTACCAGCTCATCATTAGTTGGTTCGCACCCAGGATTTGAGGGTCTGTACGGGGCACACGCAGAGTCGGAAGAGGATCTCGGCAGCGAAGATAGCGAGCAGCAGGAGGGAGGCCACATGCATCCCTGTGACCACCGTCTCGTCTCCGTGCTCCGCCTCCAGCGCCAGCTCAGTCACGACCAGCACCGCTTCCACCACCACGAGCGCCATAAGCACCACCTGCGCATGCAGGGATATCCCTTATTATGAAGTGTTATACGAAGTGCTTATTATGAAGTGCTTGCATAATTTACCTGCGCGTGCAAGGATATCTCTTATACCATTTGCGCATGCAAGGATATCTCTTATGCGCCACCTGGACATGCAGGGATTTCTCTTATGCACCACTTGGTCATGCAAGGATATCTCTTATGCACCACTTGGTCATGCAAGGATATCTCTTATGCACCACTTGGTCATGCAAGGATATCTCTTATGCACCACTTGGTCATGCAAGGATATCTCTTATGCACCACCTGGACATGCAAGGATATCTCTTATGCACCACTTGGTCATGCAAGGATATCTCTTATGCACCACTTGGTCATGCAAGGAGATCTCTTATGCACCACTTGGACATGCAAGGATATCTCTTATGCACCACTTGGTCATGCAAGGATATCTCTTATGCACCACCTGGACATGCAAGGTTATCTTTTGAACACCACCTAGGCATGCAATGAATATCTTTTTTTATGTTACAACACTGATTTTTCTTTGGTAAAAATGAATCGGAAATTTCACCCGCATGGTCATTTGTGTATAAGAATGTTTGATCAACTGCCTTGCGGTTCAGTACATAAAATAGGGCACCAATATTTTTGATCGTGGAATGAGAACCAGAGTCTAACTACGTGCATTGTATCCAAGTTTCAACGTACGTCAACAATACAATGTATTCGAACACACTCAAAATATTATGTTATAATTTGTGCGTGCGATAAAATAAGCACATTTTATACAGTAGTAGAAATAAGTAATCACAATTGTTCAACTCATTTTGGAATAGAAAATAAATTTTCCCTGGAGGTGGAAACATTCTAGATTTTTATTCATTGGCTTTCCTAAATAAATAGTGATCTCATTTAAGACATGCATCTTAGCACTTTTTTTTATTATAGTTATTTTACATCTGCCTCAGCATTGTAAATGAATTTAGAGGAAAACCGAAATCACGTAATAAAATAAGATCGATTCATAGTTCTAGTTGAGCAAAGTTACCGAATCTGGAAACTCGCAACAGACCTCTGAGCTTGCTAGTGGGCTGGCCCCAAACCTGGTATGGAGTGGAGTGCACCAGCTGCCGAAGTCGGTGCCGCGTGCCAACTTTTGGGGTGAGCAGATAATCCGGCACCTCCAGGCGGAAGCTGTGCAGATCATCTTTTTTCGGCTCTGCGATGTCTTCTTCGTTGGTATCTGACTCTCTGGAAGTATTCGCAGGTTTATTTTCAACTTTATTTAAAAATTTAGGAAAAAATCGATTAAATTGAAAAGTGTGCCGTTAGTTTACTTCTTCATTATTTCCCGTGTGCAACGTATAGATCAACTTGTATCTGAAACTCTGGTATTACCTTTCAATTGATATTTTCGCTGAGTGAATAATGGGAATCAAATTGGATGGTTCAGAATTTAGATTGACAACTTTTTGAGGTTTTCTTCTTGTTAACAATGATATTGCAATAAAATTGAATCAATGATTATTTTTAAATAAATAGTTCACGTCCCCCAAATAAAAAATGCTCATTTAATTTATCAGAGGTAATACTTCAATAATTATCCTGACTTAAAGGCATTTCCGTTAACTTCTTCAGATAAAGAACATTCTATGAACTAGAATGTTAGTTGCAGTAGTTCAAACTAGGATGTGCACATTAGAACACGTAGATAAATAGAAATGCAGTAATCATAAAGAGGCGATGAGCAAATTTTTCCTCTCCTTTGCACACAACTATAAAATGATTGAAGCAAGTGCTGTTAACGATTAGCCTTTTTTCGTCATTTACATTCACCGAAATAGCGTTATGTTCAAAAAGCCAATTGGAAAAGTGTTGGGAAATTTGAACAATTTTACTCCTTTCCAAGATGTTCGTATGTGAATGTTTTGTTCACATCATTTATGAGAATTAATCATATGTTAGTGATATTGCACTAGCTTGAGAGCAGTTTAGAGTGGAACCAATTTTATTATTCAAATGTTAAAAATAACATCTGAAGGAAACTAAGTTTCAAATTAATTCAAACCCGATGCTTCAAAATTTGCTCACAAAGAACCAACTATTTATTGAAATAGACGAAAAATCCTTTAATTCACTGAGCTCGACTAGAACATATTAATCCAAAAAAAGGTTTACGCACAAATAACGATATATTGTATGCAACGGTGCAAGGACCTATAACGCCGACTACGGTAATTCTGTAAATAGAAGGCTTTTTCGTAAGTAATATTTTAGTTTTGTAATAATTCATATGTTAGGCTTGAACTACATAAAAAAAGATTTGTCACCAAAATACTACGGTTATCGGCAAAGTGTAGGTGTATTCGATGTGCCAAGCAAAACAAAAAGTGTGAAATTTAAAGTGAAATAGTGTGTTCTTCTTATCAGTGACTTCTCTGAAGTCACTTTTCAGTCAAGAAACAATCACAATACTCATTATTCTAACTAGTCAATTGGGCCAGTTCACAAGAATACAATTCGTTTGTTTGGCATTATTTCTAAATCGTTTAAAGGAGAAACAATGCTCTGCATTTTGATCTTTATTTGCGTTATTTTATTAGGAAAATTATGTGAATCTATGTAAAATGCCCCAGCCCTTTCGCTTTCATTGCTGATAATCAAACCAAATAACTTTACATTGCACTTTGCACGTCATGTTCGTGCATGAAGAAGTACTTTCTTTTAATAACTTTAATGGGATATCCCAAATAGATACAGAAAACTGAGTGGATCGGAAACAGATCCTTGAAGAAGCGTGAGTAGCTCTGGGCGGACTGCGTAAATCGGATTGATAAATAGCTCACGAAGCACAGAGTACAAAATTAGAAGAGTACATCAGAAGAGTACATTAGAAGAGTACAGAGTACAAAACTAGAGGTTTTAGGCATAAGCCGTTTTTCTTTGAGTTCATTAGGTTTAAAAAAGAAAAAAGTAAAAGAAGACAGAAAATTAAACTTACAAAATTCAGTCCAAGAATTTGATACAAAATGGTAACAAATTGGATTTTAAAAATTCCTTCATACAAAAGTCTTTAGATCTAATTGGTGGAAATACCTCAATAGCGTTAAAATATCTATAACAGTGGTTAAATCACTAAGAGTAAAACAATGAAGTGTGTGCTATTCAGCAGCGGTTAGATATTTTCATTTTATTTTATGTCTCCGTACAACTCGCCTGTTTTGTTAAATAACGTCTTTTGAGTTCTGCTGCTCCTGTTCTGAGCACACTGAAGTTGAAGGAACACGTTGGAATATTCTTGCCTAGTTAAAAACTGATTTACCATTCCTTTTTTAAATTCGGACAAAATATTACTTGGGCTGCAAAATGATGTTGTAGTGACATAAACAGTTTGTGCGACGGCTTGAATACAGAATGTTTTTCCTCTCATTGTTTATTGATTTTGTTATAAGAAATGAGTGTCATTATTCTTTGAATAAATCAAGGAAACTGTAACGATGAAACTGTCTTTAATATATTTAATGATAACATTGTCATGCCTAATATAATTTTTGGTGAGAAAAATATCTGTGCACATTCTACCCCTCAGCTGAATTAGGGCTCAATCTATACGTACGGGTATACTCCGTGATGAAACTTGAACTTAATTTTTAGTGAAGGAATTGCTCGAAATCATTTCAGATAATACATTAAATAATTTGGTACCTACCTAAAATAAACACGTATCGAAAAAAGAAGTTGTTTTTGAGGAGTTTTTGGAGGTTCGTACGTCATGGAGCTTGTTGCTCTATTTATATTTTTAGGTATATATATAAGGTTAAAAGCCCACGATTCCTCATTCTTAATTTTTCTGTTCAATTCATAAATAAATAAATAAATCTTTTCATTCGTGATTCAATCTTTAACAACGAACCCCAACACCCTCGGCAACGGGAATAAGAAGCCTATTGTTTAAATCATCGCTAAGCTACGTTTTCGTTTGGTGCGCATGCGCCGTTCAAAACAAGCGAGCGTCGGCAAGCAGAGCTCACAATTCAGCGCTCTCGCTTCGGGTCAGGCTCGCTGCGCATAATACGAGAAGGTCAAGCTTCTGGTCTCTCCCCGCCTACTGAAGAGAAGTTCAATGGGACCAATTCTTCCAAGAATGATTTTCATTAGCATACTTAAGTTGAGGAGTTCATTATAATTTCTTTTTGTTGCCGTATGAATCATTTTTTGTCTTGAAATTTATTCTTTATTGTTACCTCCCAGGGCATTGCTCAGAAACTCCGATTTGCAGATGCTTGGCAGCGAATGTGGCGCTTAGCGCACTGGTAAGCCCCTAAGTGGGCCATTGCCAAGTTTTCATAATTGCTTTTACAGTTGGTAATAGTTACTGTGTTTTCTAAAGAAATCACTTTAAATTCGTTCTGTATTTTAAGTAGTATTTTTTGCTCTTAAGGTGAATGCATCCTAATTTTCAGCATAACTCTCCTTAAAGGTATTCTACATGGCGTAAACAACATTTCGTCCGACGGCAGTATATATAAAATTATCTACCATTAATTACTGCTGTGTGACACCAATGTACAGTTCATTAATTCAGAGTCTTATCAAGTCTTTTGATTTTTTCATAGACATATTTAACGCATTTTTAATTAAACATTATTGCTATTTTTTACAAATATTCACTTGCATTAAAAAATTTTGAATGTGTGCAGTCGTGTGAAAAAATCTGCAGTATGAAGATTTGAGTACTTTCAAATGCTTTTAATTTTGTTCTCGGGGAAAAAAATAGGAAAATCTAGCCTTCAGTAGAGAGAGAATCAGATTTTGTAGACTCGGTGCCGAAATTAACTACAAAAAATAAGATAACAGTGCCACAGTGATGAGTGGAAACGAATTGAGTAGGATGTTTAGATTTGGGATTCCATGAGGAAATAGTTAGAAATGATCTCCATCAATACGAGCCGGAGGATGCACCTACAACATGATAAGTATGATACAGTGAGCCTTAAATACACGATAGCAAATCAAAACCTTTTAACTGTACTCAAGTGTTCTGCCATTCGCGGTCACACCAAAATTTTTTTTGGGCCTTAGTAAATTAGATTAATACTTTGTACCCTAATAAAAGCGTCAAAGTTAGATTTTTTAGAGATATCTAAATGAGCTATTCATTGTATTACTTTAAATACAAGAAGGAAATATAATTATCGAATTTACTCTGATAGAGTGACGACGCTGGTAGAATTTGGCAGCGCCGTCTCGAAGTTTGGAGTCGAATTCATTCTTTCGGCGCGACACAACGCTTCACTGGTTCATGAAAAGATGGTGATGAGATCGATCACACAGAATGCACCCAACAACGCATCACACCCAACAACGCAGGCAACACTGCGGGCTCCCTCGATCACTGCCCTGCTCGCCGCAGCTCGCGTACCAGTGCACTCAACGTCACTTGATACGAAATAGCCAGCACCGCACACCGACCGTCCTGTTATAACAGAGACCGTACGCTGGTGTGGTCTATGTGTTGTACTCCATTTGGCACAAAGAGGATGCGTTAGAACATTCAATTTGCTGAAATGATTCTTCTGAGTTCCCAGCTTATAGGCGGAAACTGTGACACACCTTTTTGAAATAAATGTAAGGGTATTTTGAATGCTCCTGTAAATCCTGCCCTTGTTCTGATAGTATTTCCACAATAGTATTATTTTTCAGTGGAGATAACTGAGAGCTTTCTCGGTTTGGTTTGGGAGAATTTTGGTAAAGACTAAATTGAACAAGAGGCGCGAGAAAACTTGCCGTGATAAACATATTCTGAAACATTTCTGATTTCATGATGAATTGAGTAATGCAATTCAATATTATACAAACTGTGCAGGAATTGAAAATACCAGAGACATGGAGATTTAGAATGACCAAAACTAAAAGAAAATGCCCTCATAAAATAGAAAATAATACCTTACATCCACCCATTTTGCTTTCAACATTAATTCCTTATATCGAAAATTCTTAAGCTTGTTTTTCAATGTAAGTGCGCACTTATAAAAGTGTTTTTAACAATGTATAGTCATTGTTACTATGTTTCTTTCAATTTGTATTTACATGCATTATCAAACCTAGATTACGCAACAAAAGGAATGTATTTTTCCACGCTTAACTCTCAATCATTTGTTTTGACAATTGCCACGGGTATTACAAACCTACATGTGTATTTCAACTTAGGATCTTTTTGTTAATACACTTTTAAGTCCGAATGCATTTACATTTATTTTGCAAGTTTAAAATTTTACCTTGATCTGGAATTTGCTAGAGTTGTTTTCTCTTCATCACTCGCATCAGAAAATGAAGAATAAAATGGGTTTACCGTTGTAGGCTTATTTGCATTGGCATTAGATCCTTTATCAATGACTTGGGCATCTATTTCAGAATAAATGTGTTCAAATCAGCGACCGTTTCTAAAGTTAAAAGTACGATAAGAATAGATTACTGATTCAAATAGTGTGAGAAGATAATGACATACAAATACGGCAAGGGTAATTTATTCCACAAAGCCCCATTTCAGTAACAGATTTATTTTCTGCGATTGAGCAGGGAACTACTATTCCAAATTAATACAAAGGACACTGGAAGGAAAGCGTGCTTTGCTGAAATATAGGAAGAAAGTATTAATTTTTCAATCAGATTTTGAAATACACCGTATGTTATAGTCTCCGAAATTTCATTGTAACACGAGGCATCCCGTCCCATAGTTTCCTCCGATTCAACTGCCGATAAAAGGAAGGGCTGGTAGCACCACTAGACGTTAACAAGGACGAGAACTACAGCGTTTGTCTGAATCGTCGTGGACGCACATGGGTGTCATCGAGATAAAATTGAAATTAAGAGACCACTCGATTACTACTAGTTAGAATTCGTTTAATGGTTGACAAGTTAGTTGCGATTTGTGCCCCTGGTGAACACAGGGAATTTTCACATTACTGCTGACGGACCAGTTGTCACTAACTCATTTTTTATAAATACTTAAAGTAAAACAAAGGCACGATCCAGTTTATGTTTGCTATTTTTTAAACTGCTCACTACAATTGACTTGAAATTGGAATTGAACGTAGAGTTTCATTTTAACCTATCGCAGTCAACGTGTTAATGCAGCATAACGAGTCTTAAAATGTTGCCTTTCATAAAGTGGTTGTGTTACAACCTTTTCACCTGAAAAAGACATCCATTAAAATTAAAATTAAGATTAATATGAAGGAAGGGTGCTTTATTCTATTTAAGCCTGATACAAATTACCTTGTAGGTTGTTTCATTTCAGATGTCTTCCCAGTATTAACTGCATCAGAATTCTGGAATTTCTTTCATTCCCTGTATTTAGCTTTTACGTGAATCTAAGTTATGTTTCGATAGATATACTGTGAAACAATCTATACTTGGTGAACAATAACTGTAAGTAAATATGACAAAGAAACGAACAGCAATTGAGCAAAACCATACAGACTGGGTATAAATAACTAGGCAGAGCCAACTCTCAAGTTTTAATTTCACAGTAGAAACACTCTGGTTAACGGTTACACGAGTTTTGGAACTGAAAGCTGGACTGCTGGTGCCCGGTGGAAATTAGTGCGACCCCACTTCATCCGTGTGAAACGCGGAGCAATAGGCACATGGGTGCACCCCGTCTGGGCTTGCTCCTCTCAAGACTATATAACCTGCAACAATAAAATTACGTGAGCATGCTGCAGAGCACTTAAAGAAGTTTGGCATTCTGGAAAAAAATTATAGTTTAAAGTTTCAAAATAAAATCTACCACTGAAATTTATAGAATAAAGAAGCGAAAATTTTTGGAAGAGTATAAACAAATTTGCTCTTATTGGAGGCATAAGTCAAGAGATTAACTTCTAATGAATTAGAGCGAATAGCCCCTACTTCATGACTGAAGTTTTACTTTGCCCCAATCACCCTAACTAGTGCCTTTCGTTAAGGGCGACGTACCTAAGACAAAGCAGGGCAGGAGAGCTCTGCTGTGGTGCGGTGTGCTGTCATCTCCTCCAGGCTCTGTAGAGTGGCGGAGACGGGACGGGGGCCTCGGTCGGAGCTAGCTCACTCCATCACGATGGCGAAGCTACTTCACCAGTCAAGGCAAATGGTTAACGATGATAGCTCCAAAACACTCCTATCGCTAGACAATGGTCTAGTGCAGGAACCAATGAACAGATTAAGGAGTAAGTGGCCCGGGCATTGTCCTTCACGGTGGATACAGCTTCTGGTTTACACGCCCACCGGTGCTTGAAGCAGGCACAAATTTGTATCTTTCTCTTCAAGCTTGAAGAAAGGTGGGGAAGATCTAGGTTCGTAACCCGTTACGAAAGGCACACTAAGAATCCTAGTAATGAAATAACTGACTAGTTTTTTAAGAGCAAATTTGTTTAAGGACACTTTAAAAATTTGGCAGGGATGCATAGGAATTTTATGCAAAATTTCTGAACAGCAATAACACCAACAGAAAAGAATGTGAGTAGAGCAAGAATACCAGCAGGTGCCTCGCCACTGCTCCCAAACACGGGTATTATGACACTGGTCTCAGCTCCTACGTCGCCTCGTGTCGGGGAGACGTCATTTAATCACAAATTGACTTTCTTCCATTACTGTCAGAAATGAGGCAAGAACGTTTAAACACGAAAGTATTATTCAACCACATATATGAACCCAGAACATTTATTGTTTGTGAGCTTGCCTCATCCTCTCTAGCGACATTTGACGATTGATTTGATAATAACTGGTGGCGCAAAATTAAAAGCTGAAACTGGGTAACTATTGTAAGTGACTACAGAACCTATCTGAATCTCGTCTAGTTCATGAACAGATTTTTTTATTAAAATTTCAGGGCGTTAAGAGTCAAGAGGGGGAAATAATTGGGGCTACTTGGGAAAGGGGAGAAGGAAGCACGCCCACAGCTCGGCTTCAGTTTTAGGCCCTGAGATGACCTGCAATCAGACTGGGGTTAATAAGTTCCTCGTTTATAAAAATCTGTGAGATTTATTACACTCACTAACTACAGTCGCGTGTCAGCTTCGATGACAAGGACATGAAAAAGGCAACCTTGACCTAAATATTTTCAGACCCAGATTATAGCTTGATTCATGGATAGGGGTATCATAAGTATTTACTTCCTCGTTTTGCTGATACATGAGAAGCTAAGTTCTGTTCGGAATTCTGTTCCCAAGAACTAAAAGATTATATTTGACTCCAGTTAATCTACAAAATAAATTAGGCATCATCGATAAAAACAAAAATTAAAGAATTTTTTTAAAGGATGAATTTAATAGAGCGACAAATTATGTCCTGGTAGGGTCTCCTATCACAAAATGATGATCGAGTCACCAACAAAAGTTAGCACGCCATAAGGTTATCGGTTATTGCACAATTAAACTGGCAGCTATGGAAACTAATATATACATCTTTTTCACACAACTAGCAAAAAATTATATCGCTTGATGCATACTCATAAGTCTATAGTGTCTGTAACACAACTTAGTCTGATACACTTTAAGTCTAGCTTATGCTGCCACTCACTACAACAAACATCGGCATCTAAAGATGCTTTATTTACAATTAAGCCTGATACATATCATCTTGTGTATTGGTTTTTCAAATGCCTTATAACTAACATTATTTATAGGACACCATGACGGTTTCCCCCATAAAGCCGGTACCCATTTCCAACACCTGGGTTAAGTGGGATATTGTGCTTGAGTTTTCCTTTATACCCAGCAGGGAAATCGCCACTCAGCGCCGGGATTCGAACCCTCGACACCTTCATGGAAGAGCGATGCCTTAACCACTGTGCCACGGCGAGTACAAGAAGCACACTGAGAATGACAGAGACAAAAAGCCTTTTCATCTCAAGGAAAATTATCCAGCAGATAAGGTGTCGCCACGATAAGGTGAATTGTGAAGTATTACTGCCTGAAAATAATTGATTAGTATGTTAATTTTTTGATCGGTAAAAATCTTTGGTATGCGTCAATGATTTAATGAATGAGTTTAAAAATTAATGAAACTAGCAGGACCTGGGAAATTCTACGGACAATGTCATCAACAAACTAGATGGACCTGTGAAAAAATTTGGTAAACATTACTTAACAACTTTCAACATGACATATTCTAACCCAACCTATCTTGGCCTAACATATTCTAACCTATCTTGTTCTAACCTACGCTAATCAAATCTATCCTAACCTAATATATCTTAACTTATCCTAACCCAACATATCCTATCCTAACCGAACTTTAACTAATGTCATCGTTAGGCTAGGTGGACCCATGAAAAAATTCGGTCAACATTACCTAACAAATTCTAACGTAACATATTCTAACCTAACCCATCCTAACATAATATATACTAACCTATTCTATCCGAAGCTATCCTGAAAATATATCATAGATAAAAAACCGTGAGCCCGTAAAAAGTTTCACCAACATTATCTAACCTATGCTAACCAACCTTTTCTTACCTAACATATCCTAACCTATCCAATCCTAACCTAACCTATCTTATCCTGACATTTCAATGCATGTCAAGACGATCTTTTAATATAACACTCAGGAATTCAGTATCAATGATGCCGTTAACTCGGATGACGAGCGTTACACACGAGCTTAGTTTTAAGCGTATTGAGATTTTAAGAGTTATGCTGTATGCTACATTCACCTCAAGGTGCCCTCTTTGATATGCTTGATTGTCGAAGTAAAGTGAAAAATTGAAAGTTAAACTTAAATATCGATTGATTTTAACATCCCTCAAATCCATTTTTTCAAAATTTATGTCTACTTTTGTCAAGTTTGCTACTCCAGGGTCTTTAATGTGTAAACATAGCATTCTAATTAGACTCTCTTTACCTCTCTGGTCAATACTCAAACTCTAAGTTAAAATTTATTTCAGATAAAATTAGCCTAAGAAATTTGACTTATACAAAGATTGATTTAAATTATAATTATAGCTAATGTCATTAACTCGAGAAAAACATTTATAAACATCCCGGCGTACATACAACATTATTAAATCATATAACTCAAACATCTACTGCATAGTTTTTATATGCTTTGGTTCTAAATAGAAATAGTTTATATTTATATTCTAGCATGTAACTATTATGTGATTAATTTGAATTAAAAAAACGTGTAGGAAGTACGCAGCGACTGCGAGTGGAAGCTATGATGTGCGGATACAGCACACCGTAAAATTCTGTGGAAAAATATGAGAATTAAAAGATCGGAAATGAGCGTTTTATTCACTAATTTGAATGGCAATGACATTCACCTGGCACAACTGTGCTTATCTCCCAACCGCAAACATCAAATGAAACATATTTTGGAGCAGACAAGAAGAAAATAACACTGGATCCCCTGAACCTAGCAAAAGGATTGAAAGATATTCTTGATTATTCCACAGTTCAGGATGTGAGAGTGAACAAACGCAGGAACATTGTTGCAGTGGAATTTCTTGGTACGGATGCTGCTGGCATTGGGGACCTTCTATCAGTGGACCACATTGGGAAGTTTGCTGTTCAGTGCTACCAGCCTTCAATGGATGTGGGTGAGGTAAGCTTTGGGGTCATAGGGCCGATTGATACAGAGTTGGACCCTGAAGAGCTGCTACCATCAGTGAAATGTGTGGGCTACACTGTCCTGCGTCTCTACAGGTTAAGCAAATTCAGCAGTGGGAATAAAGAGCCATTGCTCTCAGTCAAGGTTGCAGTTGCAGGGCCATATCTGCCCCGGTCTCTAAAAATTGACCTCGTGTCATTCCAGGTGAGACCTTTTGTGCCACCTCCACTACGGTGCTACCGTTGCCAGAGATTAGGGCACCTTGCCAGTGGATGCTCAGCAACTCAGCAATGCCTGGTTTGTGGTGGCAATCATCTAAAAGAGGAAGGTGAGGCTGGTTCCCCAAGGTGTGCCAACTGCTTGGGCCCACATGTGGCCAGCTCACGTGAATGCAGGTACGTGCAAGATGCTTCAAGACTGCAACAACTCATGAGAGAAGGCTACTCATTCAATGAAGCAAGAAGTGCATTACTGCAGAAGACTGGACAGGACAACATTGAAATTTCACAGCAGAGCACAAAACGGTTTCAATCACAGCATCAACCACCAGAAATGAGGACATCAGTAGCAGACATTACAGACAAATCAAGACCAAACACCTTTGATGTTGAAGTAGAAGTTTATCAGACTCAAGGATTGTTTTACATACCCAGAAGAATCCCAAATAAACCTAAGACTTATGCGTCTGCACTTGGTGTTGCAACCAATCAAGCCGTAGCTGTAGAGCGCTCAGCAAATCAAGATCCAGTACTCCAGGAAGAAGAGATCATGGAAAAGTGCAAGAAACTTGTTGACAATGTGCTAGAGAAGATTTTCTTCAAATTGGGTAAATTTCTTTTGGAAATTTTTTCAGTAAACTTGTCCTTGGAGAACAAAAGAGAAAAATATCTACTAATTCTGGGTATGATCAGAAACCCCTTTGGCCTCAAAACTGGGGAAACAATCCTAAATGAATACCATTTGAGAGAGACAACTGCTGCTGAGCCAACATTGGAAGAAAATCTAGCACAAACATTAGAGGAAAGAACTGATCCTCCTAAAATCTGTAAACAAGTTGAAAAATCAAAAGAAACTAACCCACCTCAATTAGCTTCAATTATGAATCAAGATCCTAAAATCAAGCATCCAGGAACCAAGAATGCTTTCTCAAACAGGCAGCTATTGAGCAGAGTAAAAAAGAAAAATGGTAAATAGGCCATTCAAGATTGTGGATCAGAAATTACGAAGAAATTCCGCAACAGAAAAAAAGTTACTATTATATCAATTCAACTGTAACGGACTACGTGATTGGTTGTCTGAGCTTAAGCTGTATTTGTATTCCATAAAACCAGATGTTGTATGCAGGGTGTAATTTGAGGATTGGAGGGCACAAATTAGAAAAAAAGTTCCAAAATTTTTGTGAGTGACCGTAAAAATAGTTCACTTTTTCTCCTCATTTTATGATGGAAGGTTCATATGATCAATAACATTTTGAGTCATTTACATGTTTTTAAATTTTTTCATTGTGATTTGATTAACGTTTTCATTGTCATTTGATGA
>JACJUY010012513.1:10513-22147 GCA_014220935.1 Platorchestia sp. MABIK | reverse complement strand
CAGTCAATCATGGCCATGTGATTGATAAATATTGCTTACCACAATTTAGTTATTTAATCTTGCCCTACAAATTTCAATCTTTATTTGATAATGCTCAATTTAGTCAAATGCATTGAAAAAATCTAGTAGAATGGGTAATAAAAAAGTATATTATCATACATTTTGGCATTGGCTAAAGTCATTATTTACATTTTTAAATGTTGTAAAACTTTTAACTTTATTTTGAATGCCATAATGTTTTTACAGCTATTAATTGCTTCAGCCAAAATGCTGGAGAATTAAGTTTTTTGTTTTTTATTTATGCTACTATATTCTTCACAAGTGTTTTTAATGTCATGATTTTAGAATGTACCCAGAATTACATTAAAATTTAATGACTTTTTTTTGCACTCTGCAGCAAAAATGAATTACCGACAGTGTTCCCTCTGCTCTTATGAGTCCAGGTATCTTGCATCACTTTTTGAACATTATTCTACTGAACATGAGCATAAGCCAGATTTCATAGTGAGATGTGGCATTGATGGATGTGTGAGTTCTTACTCAGTTTTGAAATCTTTAAGAAGGCATATATATAAATATAGAAAACACAAATCAATAGTTGAAATTCATGACAAAGTTGAAGATGAAATTCTGCAAGAAAGTGATGAAAAAAGTGAAGTCAGTGAAAATCCTGCAGCGACTACAAGTCAAATAGACAAAAGCATCAGTGAGATAACAACCTTTCTCCTTCAGATCCGAGAGAAGCAAAATGTTTCTGAAAAAACGTCAGCTGCTGTTATTGAAAAATTTGAAGGGTTAGTCAATAAGTGCTTTGATGAAACTAAATGTGCAATTGAAGAGAATAATTTGAACATCAGTGAAGAACAGAAAACCCTGATTCTAGACCCTTTGAGTAAATTTAGTGAAAGTTTAGCAGCCTGCAATACTGCTCATAAAGAACGAAAACAATTTCAAAAGCATGATTTTGTGTGCCCAAAGGAAATTCCACTAGGGGGTAAGGATACAGTTATGTATATTCCCATAATTGAAACAATCAAGATTTTAATGAAAAAAGATGATGTTTTTCTTTTGTAATGAATCCTACTCAAAATAAGAGTGGTTTCATACATAATTCTGAAGATGGTAGCATTTGCCAAGAAAATAATTCCCTCAGTCAAAGTAACTGTCTTAAAGTTCAGTTATACATAGATGATTTTCAAATCGTTAATCCACTTGGAAATCAAACACGCAAACATAAAATTTGTGCGCTGTACTGGAGTTTGGGAAACATCCCTGATCATCTTAGGAGTAAACTACACACAATTCAATTGCTGTGTTTAACAAATTGCTCCAATATCAAGAAGTATGGGTTTAATGCTATTTTGAGAATTTTCATTGAAGATATGAAAATATTGGAATCTCAAGGAATAAAGATAAACTTCCAAAATAAAGAATATAAATTTGTTGGAACTATTTCAATGTTAATTGCTGACAATTTGGCTGCTCATGAGTTGGGTGGTTTTATGGAAAGTTTCACAGCTTTTCGCATGTGCAGGTTTTGTAATGGCACTAAAGAACTCATAAAAAAAACACTTCAAAGAGAAATTCTTTTCATTGAGAACTCCGGAATCGTATAATGATATGATAAAATTGGTTAAAGACAACAAAGACTTGAGCACTGTAAATGGCCCTAAAAATAATTGTCCCTTAAATGATCTTGAACATTTTCATATCTGTTGGAATTCACCATCAGATCTAGCTCATGACATATATGAAGGTTTTGGGCTGGATATAATGAAAGCTGTCATTGATCACTGTCTAAAAGAAAAGTACTTTGATTTAGAATATCTTAATGAAAAGTTAATAACCTTTCCCTACTCTGGAATTGATTTGAGAAATAAACCAGCAAGCTTGAGTATTGCTAGAGGAAAAATGAGTATTAAGCAAACAGCTTCACAATCTCGCTGTTTGATCAAGCTACTACCTCTATTTGTTGCAGAAAAAATTCCCAAAACTGATCAGAAATGGAACAATTTCATTGATTTCCTGGAAGTGTTAGATTTCATTTGTGCACCATTTCTAAATGTGGGGCAAATTATGCACATGGAAAATTTAATCACTGAGTTTTTGGAAGAGTTTTTTACTCTCAACCCATCAGTCAATGTAAAACCAAAAAAACATTTCTTAATTCATTATGGCTCGCAGTTCAGAAAGTTTGGCCTTTTGATGAATCAATTTACTCTTCGGTATGAAGGAAAGCACAGCTACTTGAAGAAAACAATGGAACACTCAAAAAATTACAGAAATCCTGCAAAAACAATGGTCTACCGACACCAATATATGCAATGCCTTAAAATATTTCTGACAATTATTTGATGCAAAAAACTGTGTTTCCAAAATCGAGCTACAAAATTTAAACATCTGAGCTGAACGAAAATATTAAAGTCCTCCTTGAGCAAGAAGTGAAAGTGTCAGAAGTCATTATTTCAAAGACTGTGGTTCACTATGATGTAACATATTCCAGAAGGTTAGCTCTAATAATTGACAATGAGGAGGAGATCAAATTTGGTTATTTAGAGAATATCATCTATGTGAATGGAACAGTTTATTTTCTTGTGACTAAATTGAGTTATAGCTATTTTGATAACCATATTCATGGTTACATTGTGGAAAAAACAAATGAATTTGTTCTCAAAGCTTCAATGAATTTAATATCAGAATTTCCTAATTCTCTGTATCCCATTTCCAGTGAGCTTTTTATTTGTGTTCTCAAACACTACATTCAGAATAGCTGATGAGTGATTTCGGAAGAATGGGTCCTTATGTTATTGAGTACAAAGATAGGAAGGTGCTGCTCAATTATGATCCAGGTGAAGAATTTATTGTGAGTGCAATTCAAGAGCTCAAAAACCACAATGTAATTGTGCCTGACGAAAAATGCAGAATGGAGCTGTACAGCAAAGAACTCGGCATCTATTATTCAATCAAGGTAGCTGACCTTCCAAACAATGGTCTAATAAAACTAATTTTTGATTCACCAATTGCATCATCGAGTGCTTGTAATGAACCAACTCCATCAACTAGTGGTTTGAGTTCTCTCAATCATCAACCAGGATCTATGTAAGTTACCACATAATTTTTGGTTCTTTAATTTTTGCCCAATGAAATTCTTATTATAATTTGTTAATGAATATGTCTTCATTTACTCTCAGGTTAACTTTTTCAAATCTTAAATAAATTCGTAGAACTGGTTTAAGATTGTCACTAATTCAATTTCAGCATTTAGTTGTTGGGTAGGTATGAAAAATAAAGTTTTAATTCTTTTTTCTAGCTCAAGCTAGGGCATTGAACATGATTGATTACTCTTATTTGCAGATGAATGTATTTGTACTTATATTGTGTGGTTTGATGTTTTCTTATAGATTTGTGTGAATAAAATTTTTTATAAAATACCTGATTGTAACTGTCTAAGGATGCATTCAAAACAGGACGTGAAAAAACTATTTAATGAAAAGTTAGTTACATTGAAATAATCGTGCACAAGTTGCACTTCAAAATGCAGAGAGTGTTTTCATTTAATTTTGCAATTCCTCTCATATATCCATGTACATGATGATTCTTCCAGGTTTCTTCCTCTGGTCCCATCCTCATCAGAGGAAATAATTCAGGGGTTGGTAATCCTGTATATCTTCTACACTATGTCTCTTCAACATTTATAACTGTATCTTCATTTCATTTCCATGAATTTTTCCTTTGAAATCTATTACAAGCATCCAAAATCATGAGCCCTTTTCATAGATCCTTCTTTGACTCTAAGGGCGACAGTATAACCAACTAACAACAGACAACTTAGTCTTTTCTCTTCAACTTTCCATCCCAAACTATCTATTTAATCTGAGTTAAATCACAAATTCTTGTGTGTAAAGCTTGACAGCAAGAAAAACCAATTGCAACCAAATGCCACTAATCAAGCAGTGATCCTGTGTGAGATTGTTGAATAGCTGGTAGATTGCACTAGTTTTTTCACATAGGTGATTGAATTGGTGTTCTCATGCAGACTTCCCTAATTTTCTCATTTCTACCAAATTCTTGCAGGGTGTGAAAAATCAATTCAAGGTCTACACAGTCACAGGACTTCTTTCATAAAAAAAACAGGAAATTTTTTTCTCTTAGAACATGCAAATTGGCTGTATTCGATCATTTTATTTAATATGCTGCAAAAATTATTCACTTTTACATAAAACATACACACTCAAATTGATTTGTGTAAGTATATATGTATATTGGTGTGGTTACAAATATACTTATATATGCACAGTGTACCTGAATATGTGTTCTATACATTTCTTATATTTCTATCAATCACTTCTGAATATCATCTATACTGCTCCTGTAATACATATAAAATTCAAACTAAATTTCATAAGGATTAGCATTTTTCTATTTTATATTTGCCTTCTTCAGAGAAACATGATGAGGAATTATGGCTGTGCTATGTGTGGAACATGATGTGCATGCATACCGTTTTAGCGTTAGGTTTGTTTTATGTAATTGCGTTTTTGCCGTATCTGTCAAATGGTGATGAAAACATCAAACTTAAATGCTTTGTCTAGTTTTACTCTGTTTTTGCAAAATGTTTTTTTTTTGGCTTGAATTAGGGTCGAAATTAGAAACTGACTTCTGTATCAAATCTATAATTAATGTTTGGGCTTTAATTGCAGGAGCCTTAGCAACAGCCAAATCCAGACCAGAGAAAATTCAAGCAACGAATTTGCTGAGTGTGGAATCAAGGACTGGCCTAAACAGTTCACAATTCAAGAGAGAAAAATCCCTGAAACCCTGAGACAATCAATTCAATCAGGAGTTTGTCTAGATAAGAAGGAGCGGTCTGCACTTCTCAATACACTTTCAAATGTGGTCTGTGGTTAAAACTGGACTATGTCACAGTTGGTGAAATGCCATATGTTGATTCAAAATATGACCCTCAGTGTTATGATACAATATTGTGAGTCCATTTAAGTTCTTCAAGTGGACAGAGCATATTAAGAAAATATTGCATCAAAATATAGATATTTACGTAATGCAAAGAAAATTCTTTATAATTAACATCGTTCACAAAATAGGAGAGTACCAATTTCTAACCAATATTTATATTAAACAATATTGTGTTACTGTATCCATTTCCATACTCTATAATAAAGTAGGATAAATTTCAGGGAAGCTCGTGTTTATCATTATTGTTGAAAGTCTCAGTTTTATATCCTACATGAATTTTTCAGTCATCTCAGTGAAAACTTTACCGTTTTGTAGGAGCTGTGGAAGATCAGACTTTCTACAAAGGCTCGCAACTCACGACGTAGGAAAGATAATTCCCTGCCTGTGGTTATTGAGAAGAGGGCTAAAAAAGTTGGACCTGAAGGAAACAGCGTTGTTCAGTCACACAAAAGTAAACCAGCGTATGGAGCACAAAATTACCTGCCTGAAAAACCCAATTCAGAAGATGATGCGTCTGTTCAAAAACACATAAAATTTCTTCGAAATGAAAGTGGCAAAGATTATACCAGAGACCCCCGGAAAATTGAAGTCAATATGAAACAAACATTTCATCATCGCCGACAACTGATTGTTACGCAAAAAATAACAATCCCAGCTTTGAAGGAAGTCTATCCCATTTTGTTCGACTCCACACAGGTGAGAAAACTCTTTGGAAATGAGTTAGTACCGGTGAGATGACTTCTCAAGGGGTGTGGGATAGGAAATTGGTTTATTTAAGTTTGGTCATTGTTCCTATTGTACGTTAATGGAGACTGGTGCTCCCGGGTTGGGTACTGTAATGGCATCTCAGCTCGAGATAGGCATTTGAAGCATCAATCTAGTCTCTATTGGATTTTTCTGTTTTCTGGCTTTTTCTGTTATCTTTTCTTTGTCTTTTCCTTCGTTTCTTTCCTAACCTGCTGTTTGTTTCCAGATTATATTAAATGTTAGTTTAAGCATCCCTAAGCAGAAGACAGACGTTCCAAAGGAAGGAAAAATAAATCATCATTTAATGGGAAGTTTAGCTAACCCGAAATCTATGCACAAGGCGTATAGGAACAGTATATTGAGAAAAAGTTCCTTAAACATTATAAAGGTTGAGGAAGACGGTAATAGGTGCTAAAAAACAGGACAACCGTGAACTGAAAAAAAGATTATCCATAACAAAACCAAAAATAAAGCCTACCTAGCTTCAGATGAGACCTCACATACTCCTCGTTGGGAGTGCTAACTCCCATAAATAAAATAATTACATGCCCCGAGGGACGTAAGGTTTCCATTTTGAAACACACCTTATGCATGGATAATTGTATAATAATTATACAATTACCAATTGTATAATAATTTCGACTATCAATTGTATAATTGAGCAATGAGACAATTGCTTCACTCATCAAGCAACACGGTTCACTGAGTCCATATTAAATGGTTCCCCTGTTGGCTTTCTAGCAAATTCTTTTGTTGGGATGTTTTAAACTAAATGAAATAGTAATTTAAGTTGTAATAATATTATCATTGCCCTTTCAAGATTGCAGCCCTGTTCTCTTTCTTTTTTAACTTGAATGAACCATAACCTAACAGCCTAAGTTCAATCCTTAATTTACCATTCGAGTTTTAACACTGAACAAATAGTAGAAATTTGTGAATTTTAGCATTGTATTTTAGCATGTCTGCCGTGGGAATCCCATACACCGGAAAGAGAGGCAGGCGTTAGTGCATGTAATGAAAATTTTGGTTATCGAAAGTTTCCCCCGGCACTGCTGATAAAAATAAAAGTAATAGTCATTATAAAACGACAACAGTCGAGACGAGGCTCGAAACATTTTTGCTGTTTTAGGTAGATAATAACATGCAACCGTGATTTTTTCAGATATGCTACGAATTCGCAAGGATCACTGAGATGGACATCATTAATTGCTGCCATGCGAGCCAATTTGCTGCAATATGCAGAAGGAATGTTACAAGTGTCTTGTACACCGTATGAGATAGATCCTTCTCGTTGTGAAGAGGACCAAAAAGGCAAGAACTTTTTTGATGTTTAAGGGAATTCAAAACTTGTTCCTTCAGCAGTTTTTCTCGCACAATTATTTAACAATCTAAAATTATACACTCGTTTTCTGAAGCCAGCTGATACAAATCAAAGCGGAGGTTTGGCTGGTAGCAAATAATTCAACTTGTCGCGTCTTCAAAATAGAAAAATCCAATCGGTGCAATTTCATTGTCTGTTCTCCTATTTCAGAGTTGTTGGCGTGCACAGCAGTGAGCAAATTACCTGCTCCTAAGAAAGAAACCCTGGATTTCACTGCTGTTCCGGAGGTAAATATATGTGACGTATATAAACTTAATGTGAAACTTGAACAGTTAATACCAATTGAGTATGATTTCATGCAAAAACAATGTTTGCTGTGCATTCATAGGTTAAAAAGGTATTTTAGCCTTTCTTGTTTGTTTACTGTGTGAGAAAATTTTATATCTAACCCACTGATAATCTGAAAGATGAATTGCATTTAGTATTAACATTATTCCTGAAAGCAGTGCGTGGATAGTAGTAACCTTATAACCACCAAAAAAGAAATTAAATGAAATTTTCAAAATTTCATGTGTTATATCAAGTTTATGTAGGTTATACAGATACTCAGCTTTTCTCTTTGTAACTCTCCTCACTGAGATACAACCTATGTACCTATGGGAATTGGTGTTCCCATTGGGAAAATGTCAGGGCCTGAGCACAGAGTAAGGTAGGCCTTTTTGTTGAAATAAAATGTTTTTGTTATGTTAAGGGCTATCTTTTCTTCGGTTTACTGCTGTCCTATTTTTCAGCACCTACTATTTTCTTCTTCAACTTTGATCTTGTTTCATAAACTTCTTTCGCAACTTACTGTTTCTATGCCCTTTCTGCATAGATTCCTCGTTCCCTTAACTCCATACTAAATGAGGCCTCCCTCCTTCTTCGCTACAAAACGCTCTTTTTAGCTGTTGGGGAGGCTTAAACTAACATGTTATCTAACTAATAATCTCTTTTTCCCTGGGTGCCATCACCGATGATCCTCTTTGAAGGCCCAAATTTGCTTCCAACCTCTCGCGGCAGACTTGTGGCGGAAGGAGAAGAAGTCTGCGCTTTTGAGGGGCCTATAGCTGGCGTGGCAGTATGGCTTGCGAGTTACTACTGTTTCGACTGCAGCTATCCTAAGAGTTGCAGTAGAACCCTACGCTTTCTACAGCGAGCCATTCTTGGCCTCAAGGATCAAACAAAAGCTCCTCTTACTGTAATGACGACTTGCCACAAAGTAAAACTCGCTCAGGTAAGTGACCACTATGTCACATCTTTAGATTAGTTTGGTTTAAAAATTGGATCATAGAAATATAACAAGTCGAACAATCCTATTTTTAAAAGAAAGGGGAATCTCTATGCAAATTTTGACAATCGGATAATTCAATTTGACACACTTGCTGTACATGTGTGGTTGAATTTGGATCACTAAATGTAGGGATAGACAAGACCACTTTTAACTCACAGTCCACTGAGCACTATCTTCTCTGTAACTAAAATGGTTAAATTCACTGAACACATTTACTCCTCACCAAACCTGCCGATTTATTTAAAAGTGCTATTTATTCAAACACTCACTTGTACCACTCATTAACAAAGAAAAAAAAACTTCATTATCGAGCAGAATTCCCAGCCTAGTTGGCAGTTACGACCTATTCCCTTTCCTTAGTTATGAACCTTGTTTGGTTTACTCAAAATGATTGTATTGTTGTTTCCTTCGGTGTTAATCAGCTGATGCGGATATATTAGATCAGAGAATTCACAGTAGAACTCCTAAAAGGCATTGAATAGGCAATAAGATACTGCTGGGTTACTTCAGCTTTGAAGAGGCCTTTGGGACTGCTTTCTTTCGTGGCCACTTTGATTCTCTCAGTTGATGTGTCATCTTCGCTGTTTTATTTTTTATACTTTTTTGTCGTTGGCAATCTTAACTTGCGGTCTCAATGTGCAGAGTACCGTATGTAAGAACAAACCTGCGGAGATATCACATTTTTTACACTTCATACTAAATCTTTGGTTCCTTCTACTCGCTCTCTTAGAATCGCGTTTCTTGTGACTTGGAAGCCTTGCAATGACTGATGCAGTAGTTAAGTAAAAATATTAATATTGGTAAATTAAAAATAATACATGACAGCTGAACTTCTTTGAGGCTGTGACTCTGACCCATTTAGGTTAATCACATTGTTGTGTAATTGTATAGAGCTATAATAGATAGATGTTCAGCAGAGCAACTGTTTTACAGATATCAAAGAAAAAAGCATTAAATTTGTTGATAAAAATCCAATAAGTATGTTCTTACTTGAGCAGAACAGGCTTGCAAGATCCAGTGGCCGTGATCGAGAGCAGTAGGGCGACAACCCAGCCCAGTTACCATCTTCACCGCAAAACCTCGGGATCGCTATACCAGCGGCAGTCAACCCACCGTTTTCAGTGTCACAAGTGATGGTCATAAAATGAAACAAGGGAATACATAATTTGATTCCACGTTATGGAGTCACTGTTTTTTGTTTGATATATTTTAATTTTTTATTTCGAAGGAAACGCTATTTTATTTTCATTTATTTGAACGTTCTTCGATTCGTAAGATATTGTATAACCGAACGATAAATAATTTTATATCATCCGTCTGAGAAGTGTTCGCACATTTTATATTATTATTTTTTGCTGTTTCAATGCAGAAATAATTTTATACTATAGTGAAAGACTTCCAAAAAGGAATGTGCATAAAAATGTTCACTTATTTTATTTTCCATTTATTTCAAATATATAATGGTAGCAATTACTTGAGCTGTGATCAGTGAGTTACAAACGTACAAACAATTTCTAAAGTATTTCATTCTTCACTTCAGTACACTGCTTTGAATGCTAGTCAATAACTTGAATACTTTGTACAAATTAGCATTGTTGGATTTTCTTGGAATGAAAATGGAACGCAATAGTGTAGTGGTGAACAAAATTGTTATTTGAGAGGTAGTAAGTGTTGGAAATTATTTTACTGTTTCAAAATAGAGAGCATATTTACAAAGTCAGTTCTTAGTACTAATATTTGCATGTTTACTAATGCAATTCTTCAGTTTTCGAGAACTCAAAGTATTAATGCTAATAGTGAAAAATAAAATTATTCTTTAGTTTAAACATTTCCTGGGTTGTGAAGAAATGTGCATGCACTTTTAAGAAATTATTGGTCACTTGAATTCTCTGATTTTATAGCGCATATTGCTTGAACTGTGATTAGTTTTATGCAGTGTTCTGTTTTTTAGTATAAAATGAATACTATTAATTTGTACTGTCTCAATGATTAAGAAGAAAAAATCATTTGTGTGATAATAACTAAGGAATCATTTCGGCTGATTCATGATGGAGAGTTTTTTCTGTACTGTTGCATAAAACGTCGCCTCTAACTTAGCACGTACCCTTATTATTCATAGAGCCGAAAGTGAAAAATCAAATATTTTGTTTGTTTGAAAGTTTTTAAATTCATTCGATAACATTCAAACAATTTTCAATATTGTATTTATAATGCTTTCAGTTCATTATTTCTATACGAATTGAATACTGGACCGGTGACCAAAAATAGGTGATGAATTTATTCTGAATATAAATGAAACTATCATGTAATTTATAGAAATAAACGAGGATTTCACTTGTGTGAGGTGATAGATGATGGGTTTCTCACTCCTCCAGAATAGAAAAAAAACATTTCCTGCCGTCGTCAAATTTTTCTCACTGGTGAAGAACTTTAAGGAATTATGAAACTAAAAACTAAGGCCTTTTCGCTTGTTTGAACATTTCTAGCTTCAGATGGAAATATGCATGCAGTTGTTGAATAGCATTTTAATTTTATTTCTTTTGTATTATTTAATGATTAACTTGAGCTGTGATAGGTGATATATAGTGTTCGATTTTTTTACATTTAGAGATGAAAGAAATAATTTTTGGAATAGTGATAAATTAAGATCTCATGGATGATTATGTGTTCGATGAATTTTTTTCGGCTGTTTCAAAATATAGATTATTTTTCTATGGTAATGTTAGATCTCTTTCAACTTTTCGAGAAACCATAATTGAGGAACATAATTCTTTTGATTTGCTAGAATGTTCTTGGATTGATTTGCCAACGAATAGAAACTGCGTAAATATTTTATTCATCACTCTCAGTGCATCACTTTACTGTTCGTCAATAATTTGAACGCTGTGTACAAACGTTTGTTGCTGATTTTTTCTTGGGTGAAAATTAAACTCTCGAATTGTAATGTAGTAGTAGTGAATGAGACTTTCATTTGTGAGATTATAAATGTTCGCAAATAATTTTAACGTTTCCGAATGATTAGAATGCTTCCTACTTTAGTCTGAAACGTTCACTTTTCGAGAACTCTGAGAAAATATGAGAGTAAAAGGGAAAAATGTAATATTTTTGTCTGTTCCAAGATTTTCTGATTCAAATAGTAATGTGCGTGAAGTCGTTAAACAAATTATTGGTCACTAAATTTCTCTGATTTTATGGAGCCCATTGCCTTGAACTGTGATAAGTAATATGTAATGTGCTATTTTGTCATGTATAATAATTAAAC
>JACJUY010012511.1:8690-18794 GCA_014220935.1 Platorchestia sp. MABIK | reverse complement strand
CTCGTACCTTCAAATCAGAAACGATTTCAGGTCGATGGAGAGAAGCATGAACTTCATGCAGAGAAACTTTTCCGAGGGCAATGTTTTCGTAGATTGATCATTTTTGGGCATAGTTCCGTATTTTTTGCTCAGCCTAGGATCAAAATTTTCATTACCATTGAAGGGAGTAGATGTAGGTACAGGTTTTACAGGCACAACAAAAAATCTTTATCTTCTATACCAGGGATAAACGTCATGCGTTAATTTTCGACATCCTCACAAATATTTCGTCTCGTTAATTAAGAATATGAAGAAAAATTTAACGAAAACCTGTAACAAATTATTCCCTGTGATCGCTAATAGCACACCAAACTATGAAAAAATGAGTTAGCTATTGCAACACTGATATCGTTTCCAAAATATTCTCAAATTGTTCCTAAAACTTAATCATTTTGCTGATTAAAAAAATTGTTGAGGATTTCTCAAGCAGATATCACAAACAAACTGAGGAATTCAAGGGTTCGGTAGAATATGAACTTTCAACAACAAGACATCACTCCTTCCCTCTTTTTGATATCTGACCGTCAAGCTAAAGCCGCAAGCCCTCTGTAGAGCAAAAAATTATGTGTTACCAAATATTAAGGAAAATCCAGTTTCCATGCTTGAAAATATTTTCCATTTACTCTGTACTTTGTCTTTCATACCTGCGACCATTTTTCACCCAGACATAAATTTAATTTCACGTTCTATTGAATGCAAGCAATCAGGATAATTATGTAAAGTTCTAGGCTTGGATCCCTCGCACATACCTCAGCACCGCTTTATGTTGAATGTGTTTATTTCAAAATATTCGATGCCACGTTCATCAGTTTTTTCTTCCAATGAAGTGCAGGGCAAGCTGAGTGTTTCAAGCGTAAAATTTTAACGCCCTAGAAAGGTTACAGCTTTTCACGTCTCACTCGTGGTTGAGAATAAGCTGCAGGATTCTGACGGGTAAATTGAATGAGTTGGTATACCTTAGATGGATATCCCTACCATACTACTTTTTCCTAAGCCGCTGGCATGTTGTTGTTTGCTTAGATGGATTTGCTGCTATATATCTAAGTATCCTATCAAATGCGTAAAACTGAATCATATTCTAATATTGATATTTATGGTTTGCAATGATTATTTTGCATCCTAGTTCGTATTCAGTTAACTTTAGGAGTCCCCAGGGTGGCTTTAGTAGTTGTCAGGTAACTTTGGGGTATTAATACATTCGGATTTTGAAGTCTTCCAATTTATATAAGCTGAATGTTATTTAAATTGCAACTTTTTATCATGTCCATTTTGATAACCTGCTTATTAGAAAAATACTACACTACACGTCCAATAAGGTGTGGCAGAGACGAGTGCAATTTTGAAAGGCTTAAAGAACCTACATCAGCTTTTCTGCATTACAGTTTCGCTCCTTTCATTTTCACAAAAAGCATTCAATAAACCAATAAGAGGAACATTCTTCCAAGAAAAACGCTAGTACGATAACGTTAATTCATTCGTATGTTTTCTTCCAAGCGAGCCCAGAAGTTTATTGTATTCCGCTGCATTGCCAGTGGGGGCTTGAACTACATCCTCTCGTATCCTTTTTTCCAGTTTTTGAACTGTTTGTGGTGGGTTACCGTGATGAAATTTACTCCTCAGGGATCCCCAAGAGGAAAAAGTTGCACGTTGTTAGGTCAGGCAGACAGAGAGCCCATGCAACATCCCTGTTTCGAGAAATCACGTGATTTGAAAATAAGGCATAAACAAAATTCCTCCTTACTCCTACCGTGTGGGATCTTGCTCTAACACGTTGAAAAGCTGTCATCTCATTAACTTTTTACTGAAAAACTTCTAGAATAAAAATGTTTTGAACCTGGCAGCGTATCTCTGCGAAATTAGTCTCATAATTGCCTAAATCTTCCTCAAAAACGTGAGGTTTCATGATTCCTAACGATAACATTGTATGCCGCACAGTAACTATTGTGAAAATTGAGATGTTGCTGATTCAGCCTTGTGGGATCCACGTCACTCACATACCTAAAGGTCTGTTTGTAAACGAAAACAGAACAATGAAAATCGGTTGAGTCATTCATCCAAAAAATTACTTGCGTCTTCGTCATTGTTAATCAAAGTAACTTCTTTTAACACCACAGTCTTCGACTCACATAATCTGTTTCTTGAAGAAACTGTTGATTTTGGGGATTGTCTCATAGTGCAAATCGGTGTGTGAAATCCGTTTAACCATTCTGTTAGAAATCTCAAACACTGTGTCACGCCAGCGAGATGAACGACACGAGCTTTTTTCAATCAGAACTCTTTCACGCAGGATATTTTCTGAAGAAATCAGTCTTTGGCTTCCCTGGCTTCTACATCGCCGTTGACGATGTCTCTTAAAAAAATTTTAAAACAACTTTTAACCACACACGCAATCGACACCCGTCCTATCAATTGGAAAGTAGTTGCGAAAAGAACAACGTGCCTTCAAGTACAAATGAACAACCGTTTTGATGAAACGCATAGACAGCTTGCACACGATGGTGAAATGTCCAGTCTTCGATTTCTGCTGAATGCTTCAATGATAGGAACGTTGTCGACTGCGTCCGAACGACTTCAATTAGTTTAGCGCGGTTACCGCGAGACTCCCACGCTTTAAAAAATGGTTCTGAACTCTTCACAGCCTCATTTAATGAATGACAATCAGAGGTAGAAGGTAGTGTATGTTTTAGTGTGAGTTTAAGCTGTAAAATTATTTCTAAATTCTAAATCTATCAAAGCAGAATTTAGCTCACTTGATTAAATCTTTCGTGAATCTCACAAGGATTTTCAAAATTAAAACGTTCGTTTAAAATTATGCAAGCCAGTTCTTTAGAGCAGGAATCTGAGACGCAATTGAATAAAAACTCTTACGATTGGGAAAAAAACTGTGCGAACATCCTTTGACGACAGGAAAACCGACTAACAAACACAAGTAAACGACGCAAATCATTTTCCAATATATAAATGGAAAAAAACTTCTACACGTGCTGGAAATATATTCTTAACTAAATAAAATCCTTTAATTGAAAGATGCGCCGATGCATTGAATGAGAAGTATGCTTATCTAGAAATTAGAAACCTGATCGAAATTTAACATAGTTTGCTTTAAATATTCGTCGTTTCAATAATTCATGGGCATAATCTGGCATAGTCTATGAAAAAATATTTATATGACTATTATATTGAAATGTGAAACTTTTTGTTCTACTGATGGAACTGCACTTCATTTACGAAGTAAATGACAAAACTCCTCCTGAAAAATCGTTTTCATTTTATACTGCAATTCACATATACTAAATTTACTGCAACCTTTATCAAACTAAATCAGTAATGTTCATGGAAAATCAGTTTTCACTTTATTAAGAGAACATCGTGTACGTTTCTTTCCATTTTCGCGCCGTGTGGATGCAATATGAACATTTCACGCCTGTCAGTTTGCTGCTGTCGTGGAAGATATATTTTTTGCACTCGTAAGTGAGCAATTGCAAAAGGTACGACGTATTTCATTTCCAAGAATATCGGTTCAAATTATGAGATGCAAAGAATCAAATTCATATCTTGGCTTACGGTTTTTGCAGAGTGATTGTCGTCTCAGCGACTTCCCTTTTTTCAATAGCTGAAATTGTCCTTCTTTTAACCATCTCGATTGTTGAAAACAACGTTGACTTTACCTCTGCGAGAGCGTTCATCGTGATAAAATTTTTCCTCTGCATGGAAGACCAATATCGTGAAAATTACACGCTACTTGGAAAAACAGCAAAAAAGCAATTGTTGACCCTCGAGTAATATTTTCTTCGGTCGAAACTCGCCACGCAGATGAAGGTTTTCTGTTGACCCCGAAAACAACAGTTCCTGTTAATTACAAGCAACATAGAGGAGTTCGATTTAAAACACCTTTTCACTAGCCTTCACGAGGTTACGTTCATACTCCCGAGCTTAATCTAAAATAACTCCAGCATTGATGCTTCTAAGCTTGAAAATAAAAAGCAAGGCAAAAATCGCTTCACGCAAAGTCATTTTTATTATAAATGATCAAATAAAACTCAACGTTTCGGACTAACAGTCCATCTTAAGCAAAATCTGTAAAACGTTCAGTTTTATTTGATCATTTTTAATAAATAAATTTTACGGGCAACGATTTTCGTCTTGCTTTTTATCCTGCGCTTAAACTTCATTCACTGTTTTAGGAAAAGATTCTTCGTAACCCAACATTAAATTCTCTTAAGACACAGCCCATTTTATTTCGTTTCATATGAAATTACGATTGTGAAAAACCTTTTATTAGTTTTTTATGCCATTGGTTTGGATACATTGATGTAAACGATTGTGATTTGCGTAAGAAACGTTTCATTATTTGTCAACCTGAAATCAAGTAATCAAAATGTTCTAGTACGCAGAAAGGAAAATGTTCATAAAATAAATGCTGGGAATACGTAGAAAATGAAGCATCTCACCGAATAATACCCTGGCGTGTTCATTTATTTATGTATTTGTGCACAAGTGCAAAAATATTTTATCGCAGGTATTATTAGGATGGATATATTTGTTTGTCATCTACAACAGGAAGATTTATTCAAGGAAAATATTGAATCGCGTCATTTTTGGCTGGCCGTGTACACTGGTTGGTAATAAGGATGATAATGACAGATTGATATCAGTACCGCAAATGAATGAAATTTTCATTCATTTCTATTAGTAATTTGAATAGTCCCTGACATGCAGTATTATAAACTCTATAGAATCCGCGCCTTTGTGACACCTGGATATTCATTTCTCAGAATGGCTATATTTGACAACATTTTTTCAAAATGCGTTAGAGACGTTTTCCACCGATGTTGAACTGTTAATATCAAAGGCTTCATTTTCCTCTGAGGAGCATCTGATTAGACATGTTTTATATTGATAAAAAAGAAACAAGCTTAATTCTGTTATGAAAAGCGGCATGAAGCTGGCGAGATGCAAAAACGTATCATTTCAAAGAGGCTAATTTCTTATTAAAAAGGTTACACTTCGTCTTGTGAGAAGATTTTCAACTGAAAAGCACTCTCGGTCTTCTGACCTAATTTTTTCCTAAAAGAGGGAATCCAAAATTCGCTCCAAAAGCCTTGGGATTCGTATTTCAAATGTGCTTTAAGAAATTTATTGCGCGCAGTTCTGGTTGGCCAGAAGCACTTCAAGAAACTGGCGTTTTTCCAATCTTTGGCGGCGCTCCCCAGGGCGCGGTGAGGGAGAGCACGTGTGCCAGCAAAACCTCGTCCGCAGCCGCGCAATATTTTGACAATAAAATAAAACAGGCCCCTCGAGTGAGCCTTCCTTCGCCGCCCAGATGAGGGCTGAAAAAGAACGCTAGTGAACGCACACCGCAAAGATACATGAGTTATAACTCATTCCAATTATTTTTTAGTCTGTTAACTAGGATCGAATAAATGTGTGTTAACGTTTACGCGTGTGAAATGATTGGAGTGAAAAGTTGTACAGTTTTTCCAGACAAGTCTAACGCTTTTTGACGGCCCAGATGAGGGCTGAAAAAAGAACGCTAGCAAACGCACACCGCAAAGAAACGTGAGTGATAATTCATTTCCATTATTATTTAGTTTATTAACTAGGATCGAATAAAATTTAATGGATGTTGACGCTAACACATGTGAAAAAGTTGAAATAAAAAGTTATACAGTTTTTATCAGACCAATCTAACGCATTCGTCTAACTTAATTGTTTCCGGTTTCATTTGAGCTACTTGTAATAAGTAAGACAATTCTTCTGAGTGTTTTTTTCCATCTATTTAACATAAAACAAAAAAATCGAGTTGTAAAAATATCATTAATATTCGACATAGGTACAATGAAAATAACAGCAGTGCTGATAGTTCTTTCAAAAAGATAGAGAGCTTTACTTTGAAAATCCTCCCTTTGTTTATCTTTCAAAAAGATAGAGAGCTTTACTTTGATAATCCTCCCTTTGTTTAACAAATAAACAAAAAGCAGTTCATTGAAAGATTTTTATTGCTATTGTAGCGAAATAGCTTCATTTCAATGTTTTTCTAAATATTTTCAAATCAATTTTTCTGCTGATGAATGATTTCGGTGACGACAGTGATCATTCATTCTGGCATTCTTTGATACACGGAAAATTGCAATCTGTAATCCCTTATTCAAAGAAGTGAATTAATTAGTAACAAAAGTATGCATCGTACCACTGCGGGTAGTTGAACATGTAGATTCGAACGTCTGTCCATCCAATGTATGAGTTATCGCTTGAAAGTGATACGACTTTCTAGGATGTTCTAGGATCTAGGATGTTCGTTCGACATTTTGCAAAGAAACTCGAGTTGGATGCTCGCTTTCATAGAGTTTTCGCTTTCAAAAAAATACATGAATGCTTGAAGGTCTGTTAACTCATTTACATACATGTGAACATGAAGGCTTGGAAACTTAATAACGATTAAATGTAGTATGATAAACTTGAAGTACTGATGTCAATATGCCCCTACATTGTGAGTGTAATGAATTTGAAATGTTCCTATTTATAAATTTTAAATCAATTGCGTTGCGCAATTCCGTTTAAAATAATTTCTTTACACAAAATCTATTCACAAGTTGTCATAATTTACCATAGAAAAGTCCAAGCGAGAGATAATTCAACTGGGGCTTAAAATTTTTAGAGTATGAAAAACATTTCACTACTGCTGTAGTACGTACACAGTAACTTCAGAAGAGACTAAGTTGTTCCAAAGCTCTAAAATCACCAACGACTCAGAATACGATCAGAGACATCAAAATACATTTTGCATTAAAAAATACAAGAAACATTTTGTATTAAAAAATACAAGAAACATTTTGCATTAAAAAATACAAGAAACATTTTGCATTTAAAAAAGCAAAGCACGGCTATGCAAAGAAGAGTCTGTGCACATTGCAGGGCAACAGGAAGTCCCTCACGCAGCGCAATTGGCCTGCGCCCAATATACGGTCACGACTGTCAAAATGGAGCCCTCTTTCCGACCCTTTGTGTCTGGGGTAATTTTCATGGACAATGCGCAAGCCCAAGGTCTTGGGCTGTCATTGTTGCAGGTCGTGAGAAAAATACCCCAGGTTTTTGTTGGAGAAAATAGAACACTTTAAATGAACTAGATTCTCATCCGGCTCGGCAATGCATTTTAGGAGAATGAGAGAAAATCGGTGTTGGAAACTTTGCAGTGTCCTACTTTGTCTTCCCATGCTATCTCACAATTAGAGACAGTTTTTGTTTTCGGAACAATTCAAACACATTTCTCTGAGAAAATGAGTTCTATGAATTCGAGTAAAATGATACTCGAATTTACACTGGGGAGTATTTTTTAAAATTGATGTGAGTACACTACGGCTCAAGATTTCAAATCACAATTACGAGACAGACAAAAATATAGATGGTAATTCAACTCGTTCCATACTCACAATTAGAGTCATTTTTTCAAGACCGTCTATTGCGTGCATCAGAATTGATTTGCCAAGGTTTAAGAGGTCTTGATATTCACAACAGTTCATTCTGAGAATCCTTGGCAAGACGGAGTAAACATGCGCTTACGCGAGTTGACTGTCGACGTTCCTCAATTAAACTTTTAGGGCTCATTATTGTCAATGGGCACTATTGTTGACGGCTGAGAATCCTTGGCAAGACGTAGTAAACATGCGCTTACGCGAGTTGACTGTCGACGTTCCTCAACGAAACTTTTAGGGCTCATTATTGTCAATGGGCACTATTGTTGACGGTCGCGCTTTTACCATATTTTCTTTCTGAGTGCCCAGACAATCAATAGAGAGGTCCAGATGTAGCGCATGCCTTATTTCGTGAGTGTATTTGGAATGTTTTTATCGGTAAAAGATGTCAATCCTACAATAAATTATCTTGCTTGATTGGTATTTCATTCGGGAATAAATACAAGTGAATAGTTATGGAATAAGCTGATGCAAAAAGTCCCGATGGTAAATTAAATTTACTCTAACGAGGTGAAAATCTCGTTACTGAAGCAATGCCGATGCAATGCGATGTATAAACTTCGATCCTGCCGTTTTATAAACCTAATAATATACTCACAAAATAATAGGCAATGTAATAAAACATATTTAATTGACATTTTAATATAATAATAATATATTTAATTACAATTCAACTATATTAACGCAACTTTTTCATCACATTTACATCAACTCTGAAATTATATTTGGAGCTAGATATTCGCATTTCATTTCGACTCTATCAATACGTCAGCATGAAGAATAAAAATATAATCTCAGACCAATGTATTAGCTTATTTCATTTGAGATTAACACAGTGAGAAAACACTTACATGTATAAGCGTAGTTGCTGTTGCACTAGCGAATCCCTCATCAATGAATTGAGTTTCGATCATATTGTTTTTGTGCGTTATTGAGCTCATTTTTGATAGATAACTGTATAATATGCCGCACACCTCTCACATTTTTTGCAACATATTTTTCTGATAGAAAATTTACCCCAATGAATCACAAATTAAACAATTCTGGGTAATGAGCTCCCTGAAGTTTCATGGAAAACAAAAACCTTTACAGAATTCACTTTTTTCATGCGAAGCAATTTGGTTTAATTTAATTTTACGTTTAAAGATGAACTCACTCATCAGAAGTACATACTGAAGAAAGTCTGCACCAGCTACAGAAAAGAATACTGTAAATGAATACTAAAGCAACACTTCTATTCTGTTTGTCAGTTTCCTAAACGCTGACGAATTTTTTTCATAGATACCATCAAAACTTTTGAGCTAAGATATTTCAGAAGCGACATCTACGTCGTACAAATCTTTAAATAAATGCCATAGATGTTCATATGCACTATCACGAGCACTCAAAGAGCAATTTCATTAATTTGCGTCTCCCATTGAATTACATGAGTCTTTCGGGACTCATTCTAGAAACTCCACCTGTGGGGCTGGGAAACTGGGTTTTTTTATAATGAGACTTTAATAATTTCCTGAACATCATTTGTGTGTTTGAATTATGGAATTTTCACCGGTGAAACATCTCGTAGCGTCTTCGTTGGTAAAATGCCTTATATGATAATAATAATAATAACAATCATGGCATTCTACTTCTTTTTTGTTGACGCTACGAAAGCTTACGTAGCGTATCAATGTATACAAGCTTCACACATGGACACAGGTGCCTCCGGCCTAACATAATGATCGCGATTATCTTTAGTGTGTTCATAAAATCCACCGCTTAATGAGAGATTCCTCAAGAAAAGAAGAAGTTCAGTTAATATCGTAGGTTTATTACCTTTCGTGTCCGTATTCAGGTCAATTTGCAGGTTGAGGACTAATCCGTATAGTTTTATAGACAATAAACGTTGAACAAAGCACCAGTGCTAAAAATCATTGTGCTGTGAGCGAAGGTTGGAACATGTGAAAATTTGTGGAGGTATTTTAATATCGCAGAATTTTCTTTTAAACGATCTGTTGTCTGATAGCAAGCTGGGTATCTGTCGTTTAAAACGTATAATTTTTCTCATAATCATACTCAACAAAACTGATTTATTATAATGCCCTAATTTTGAAGGTATTTGATTTTTAGAGCGTGAAACATTTGAGTTTTGCGTCAAAATTAACAGTGTGATGAATTCCGAATGCCAAAATTAATTTTTTTGCTTATTTTGAGGGATTTTAGCACCGAAATAAACTATGATCAAGAGGGTGCAATGAGCAAAGAATTATTGGTAATTTGTATTTCGTAGAAAAACTCGCCACACATTCATGTTTCAAAATCAAAAACCAATTTAGAACATTACCTTGCTACCCCTACGCACGACAAAATTCTTCCACTGTGTTTAATCAATCGAGGAAATTAATTCAGTGTCTTTAAGAAACTCGGCAATACCCGTAGCAATTCCTGCGGTTTTACGCATCAAATATTATAAATTTTTGAGCAGTACGATTGAGACTAGAATTTGCTTACTGAAGACTCACCATTTATTGTGAATTCAAAATTCCCAGTCTAGACTTAATTTCAGCTAAGGATGCTGTGCATGCCCGATAACATGATCGTTCACATTACTTAC
>JACJUY010012508.1:4095-14427 GCA_014220935.1 Platorchestia sp. MABIK | reverse complement strand
GAACCTGGGACAGCATAGCCTTGGGCTTCATTGAACACACAAGCCCCCTCCCCGCGACAAGGACAGGATGGCGCGAGGGGGACCCAAAATTACATAAAAAAACGAGGTTTACTGATTTGAATTACCACGAGACATAATCGATATCCCACACTTGACGGGTCACCTCAAGATTTCAATTTTTTCATTCGATTCGTTTGAATTTTGGCCAGTATATGTATTTGTTGGAAGTAAACTTTTTTTACTCGTGTGACTTTTCGATTTAGGCCTTATTTGTTTTAAATACGAAAAATTAGTTTTTTGGTACATTTTTATGGATAGTTCAAATGAATAGAAGTCATTGAGTTTTTATGCTTTAACAAAAACAAAGACAGTTTTAGAAACCTTGAAACATTTCTAACAAAAGTGTGGTAGAAAATTTTTACATTTGAAACTTTTCGTTTTTTTATATGCGATATTTTATCACTAATTTGCACGTACACTTATTTTGGATTTTAAGCTTGATAATAAAAATCGTTTGTACAATTGCGAAGTTTGCTACCATACTTTTGTTAGATATGTTCCAAGGATTCTAAAACTGTCTTGGTTTTTTTCCTAGCATAAAAACTCACTGACTTCTTTTCTCTTGAATGTTGAAAATAAGTATTGTTACTTATAACGCATAAATAAATTTTTATCTGAACTGTATAATGATACACCCCCTGGGGTGTAAGTGTCCGTAGCGCCATAAAATTTTAGGACCGAATAGTCCACCACCAAGGGTCCTTTTTCAACAAAAACATTCCAAAGCTCATCAGACCGACAGGGGCCTGGGGTGACCCCCTTAACCACCCAGCTCTTCACAGTAAAATACACAATACGTTTTTATTTTCAAACGTTTATGCAAGAGATATAAAATGGTGCACATTACACCAAAGGTTAAAATCGAATGACTCATAATTATCTTTATGGAAGTTACTTAGAAAAACATGAGAATAAATGAAACAGGAGCCAATAGAGATCTTTTATGTTTAAAAAAAAAGAGATAAAATAAAATTCTTCATCAGCAGAGCTCCATGCGAGCCAAAAGCCCGACCCTCCAACACACCGCCTGGACTCGCATGGTCAAATAAAAGCATTCACATAAACGACCAGTGGCCCATTGTAAAAATTGTTCCTAAAAACAGAGAAAGCATCCGATACGGAGACTATACTTTACTAATTCTGAAGATTTATTTGCTGGCTTTTTATACCAGAACTCGTAGAACTTTAGAAGAGGCCACAAGAAATCGACTTTTCACCAACCTCATTGCACTGTTCTGGTCTCTCAATACCGAAGAGAACATGATGCCTGAGAAAAACGAGTTACAATAAAATGAGCGCTTTTGCACAAGTGCTGTACATTATTTGAATTAAGTTCTAACACTTTCTATGTATATTTCTGGATTTATCCACGAAATTCGTGAACAAATCTAAGAAAACATCGAACAGAATTATTTAGGCCTTTATCATCACATACTTTAGAAATTCTCGCACAATAGCTTCGCTTTTCCTCAAGTTCATTTGTACCACGAAAAAAGAACATAAGGAACACTGGACAAAACATCATACATTAGTAACGAGAGACACCATCTTCAGGGAGACGGAAGGCAATCTCGATTATTTTCTGATTCGTTGCTTCTATAGATTAGATTAGATGCTAGTTTAAGCCTCCCTAACCGATAAAAAAGGCGTTTCGAGGAGAGGAAGAAGGAAGGCACCATTTACTATGGAGAAAAGAGAACGCGGAATCTATGCAGAAGGGGCAAAGAAACAGTAAGATGAGAAAGAAGTTCATGAATCAAGATAAAAGTTAAAGAAAAAAGTAGGAGTTGCTGAAAAACAGGACAGCAGTGAACCGATAAAAAAGTTGGCCCTTAACATAACAAAAAATATTTTATTGCAACAAAAAAAGGCCTACTCTCAGCTCGGGCCCTTACACATTTTCCTTTTGGGAGTACCAATTCTCACCGATACAATAGTTGTTGATGTGAGAGAATGTTGATAAGGTAAACGTAACAACCCTATCGACAAGATGACAACAGAAGTTTTCATTCCCAAGTTTTAACATGGTCTCAAACGTTTGCTCAAATCTTAAAACACATACCAGAGAAATACAAAAAATATGAATCCTATTAAATTCCTACTACCCGAGATGTCACAATCAATAAAGCTAAGCGGAAACGAGTAAATCTTTGTCGTTGAATTCTTGTAACTAGAGCAAAACAAGATAAAACACTTTATTTACATACAAAAAAGCTTTAAATGCGGGAGAAAAAGTAAAATTCTCTCAAAAAAAAAAAAACAAAGAACGCTCCTCACTCAACGATCCCACTTTGGTTACATTGATTTTATTTTGTAAACGAAGTTCACAAGGGATGCCATAACTCTAACTCTGACTGATGAAGACACTAAATGTGGCAACTTAGACAGATCCTGAGGAATGGAAACATCAAGTCTACAGTAGGTGCCCCTCAGATTGGTAATTCACTATGATAATTAGCTTCTCATTACACAAGCCCGCTTTTTTTAAAGAAGAAAAGAACTTTGAATTATCTTTGCTGAATTACCAGCAGGGAGCTAAGGGAATTCATGGAGATAGTCAAGTGTATTGCGCCACTAACAAGGACAGGCACAGTATACCATCAGAGAGAAGCTCAGGAGTTATATGTACCTAACTGCGAAGAGTCGCTAGGTGTTCAAGGTACCCTTTGGCCCCCAGAAAAGATATACTTCAACCTAACAAGAATTCAATTGAACAAATTCAGTGAACTTTTGCGCATAAAGGATGGAGTAAAAGGAAATAACAAATCAGAACATGAAAAATCAAGACAGATGAGTGAAAGGATACATACACTGTCACACCGCAGCATGAGCAGAGAAAGTCGTCAGAAATGTCTCAAAATTTTAATTGTAGAGCATCGCTACCTTCAATCTAATTTAAACTCCAGAGCAAACGATGATTACACTGTGGCCCTAATTTCCACATTACGAGTGTTCCTTAATGAACTCTTACCATACGATCACAGCAATAGACGATTTAGCATATATTTGGAATACCATTCTCTACTACAAATAACGACAATATCTTTTCATGACCGTAATGTTAAAAAACGACATTCATTCAAATTCGCAGCATTTTCCGTGATGAAATGTAAAGTTCTCGCACAACGGAAGATCTATCAATGAAAAAGACGAATGAAACTCGTTTTTCATGCAGCAACTCAAGATCAATACAATCATCTTTTACAGGTATACCATCAACTCCTTCAAATTGTACATAAACTCAATGCTTTTAGTCTTTCCGTAAAGAATCTGTATTTCGGCGACGGTTTTTTCTGCTGATGTCCAAAACATTTAACCCTTTGTCTACTACGGTAATTCCAGTACCATATGGGGTAGTGCTTCCAGTTTAGGTCAACTAACACAAAATTGTAAAATAATTTTACCAGTAGGGGAATATTTTGAACTACATAAAGAAATTAGATCAATTAATAACATTCATGAAACTACTTTCCAGACATTACAGCAGCCTTGCACGTGCAATTTGCTATGGATTTCCGCTAAGTTTATGACACATTGTACATGCAACGCATCCAACAACTTTTCCATTTAACTTGAGTAAATTTTTTCAGACGTTCATTCGTTCGCTGATGAGTTTAAGCACAAACTTAATTGATGATTTTCAAATTCAAAAACTTATATAGTAGTATCGAACATCTTTATCGCAAAGTATCCATCTTTAAAGAAACATAATTTCCTAGTTTAAAATAGAGAATTATGCGCATGCCTAAGCGGAAAAAACCGTTGCAAGGTAAATTTTACTATTTTGAGGTACTGATAACATTTATCCCTGAAAACTTTTCCCTAAAGTATTCGAGTTTTGGTGGACAAAGAGTTAAAGTTACGGCTACTGATTTCCATTGGAGAAGTTACGCTGAAGAATGGAACTTTCACCAATAGTTTTATGTAATAAAAATACTGATTCCTCATTGACTGCTCAGACGAATTGACACAGAATTAAACATGTGGTGTCGGTGGCTATAACAAAGAGGCTCTACTGGCAACACGATCGCTCTACTAGCAACACAATAATAAGAAAAGCTCTTCTCGCTGGGAATGATTCCGACTCAATTAGGCACTGAATTCCACATCGTATAGTTGGACCAAAACGTCATCACAAAATATTGTAATTCTTGAAATCTCTTCGCTGAGGTGAATGCAATTTCCTGGAGAAGATGGGGAATCAACATCTGATAGCACGAATATGAATTAGGAGTACATAATACTTAATTCGAACGCATATTTATAAACAAACTTACAATTTTAGTTCAACAACTATTTGAAACAAAGGTATATGTATAACATTGATGCAAGAAGAATAAACCCATTTAACAACTTCGGCCATCAATTATTTAGCTGTCGCTTTGGTGTTGCGCCAAAGTCATAACTCAACAATACGCGTTTTCCAGGATTTAAAGTTCTGTGATTGTTGCATTGTACGCGTGGCAATCCAGAGATCGGTTTACGCATATATTTCGAGGGTAGTTCCATTCACAAGGTTGTGCAAAGAAGTGGGAGATAATTTATCGGACTGTAAGCGAGGTTACAATGCGTCAAAATTGCAGCCTCGAATTATATTAGTAGTAAACACAGGTTTGCTAGCGATTCAGTAACTCTGACTATATCGCGTCGAAAGTCTCACAATTTGAATACCAACCTTTAATTCACCAAAAAAGAGTTCGGTCAAAATTAACTTTAGTGTAGTCAACGATTTTGAAAACTTCGTTGCTAAAAATATGTAAGAAGGCACAATTGAAGACGTTTTACCCGAATGAAATTTTGCTCGCAAATACTTTTCAAGATATAATATTAATAACGTTCAGGTGAGAATAACATTATATAGTCGGCCACTTCGCTGCTACATTGTTAGAGCACGCTCAACTTTTTGGTGCAAAAACATCCGTCTCGGTATGGCTAAGTTGAGTTGAGTTACGTTAGGTTTACTTAGGTCAGTTTATTTAACTAACCTAACGTTGCCTAACTTAACCTCACCTACAGTAACGTCAATACCGTATTACAGCATATCCAAGTGCCAGTTTCTTCACTTTTATATACAACGTTTCTATAACTTCAAAATTAAATATCTTGAAAAACGGCATTTGCGAGCAAAATGTCATTCGTGTAAAACGTCTTAAAATAAGTCCTATTACCTACATCTGGTAGCGAAATTTTAAAAATCGTTGACAACACTAAAGTATATATTAACCAAGAGTACTGTACAATCGTAATTACTGTAGCAATCAAAATTGTCGCTACAAAACATGGTAATAGCCACCAAAAAAGTAATTCCAATTGTCACATCATCACTATTACCCCCATATACAAGTCCTAAACATGACAACTCAACATCCGAACGCATATGGCAGCCAAACCCCGTAGGGAGTTTCAGGTGCCCATCCATTTACGGCCGGGCGCCTTACCCACACTGAAACCCATAAGGGATCAACGCAGCGCGCCCGGCCATTTTGCGATTTCATCGCCTACACCGCTAAAATACAAAAGCTCTCCGCTGAAGCTATTATTTTTCAGGTTAAATTTCAAAGATCAGATTGCATTTATTAAGAAGAGTTGTCACATTGAATGCTGAGCGTACGCTTTCCTTAAACATACATATCAGCACATCCTCACCCCGACACTGAATTATGGTCGCCCGGCTTTAGGCCTTTTTCTTCATCGCGGATCAGGTTCTCGCGTCGATGTCCATCAAAAACTATCGTGGCACGACGTGCTACATTTTGGGAAGATTGTATACTTCTGCTAAAGGTGTATTACCCATGTTACAGAACACGTCTTGCATTGATTTACAGATGTATTATTTTGTGTTTACCGTTACTTCCAAACAAATTTCTCAACTAAATGGTGAGGTTTACAAGTTTGTATACATGCACATAGATTACACTTACATATTCCTGCACTTCATGTATTGAACCACCACCTATCTCCAAGTGACCGACGCCGCTCCCGCAAAGGATTCTTCCCCTTGGTTGCTGCAGAGCAGGACTAACTTCTATGACGTGTTTCACCGTCAGAACTATCATACATCTCCACACCCGCCACATCAGGATAAGAGCATCTGGGTCCAGCAAGTGGTTTTGGGGTTAAAGGCGATAGATGTATTCTGCCCTCCACATTTTATTGTAAACTTTCAACAGGTATGGATGAGCATTATCCGGCATATTTTTTATCATATTACTTATATAACTTGGTCCTGGGGTGGTCATTCCGTGTAGTGCTCTTGATCGCTGATATTAAATTGTGCATAGTGAACAGTCTATTCTATGGGTCGTCATTGTTGCTCGGAAAGTTTATTGGTTCGATGTGTTGTTTGTACTGACGGAACTCATCGGAATAATTCTTGTTGCTGGAAGTGTGAACGAAGGTTTCTGATCATTTCTCCATTATTTCTGAAATTGTTGAGACGAGGGCGTTTATTCTTTCAATACTTTTATCTTTTTGCTCCACCACGGATTTGATTTACTCGATCCTAAATGCAACTGCTCGGTGTGCTGTTCAGCAATGACATATACTCGCGCCAGCAATTTAGCTGCTTTTCTTTGCAAGTACGTGTTGCTACCGCTCGCGTTCTTTCCCATTTCCCTCTGTCTTCCAGCATACTCGTGCGTTTGTAGTCTCTGTCACGTTTTTCTCGTTCTCGCCACACATTTCTACATTCAAGTGTCTGCCAAGGTTTTGGGAAGTTACGTCGAATTTTATTCTAAGGACCCACTTCGCGCTGTACATCAGAATCGCATTTACAGTACTTTGATTGTCTTTTCGGGACTTCCTGGCGGCTCCTGCTGATGACTGGGACTCTAGTGGTATCGCTGCGATATTCTTTCTAACTGACGTTTTTGAAGTTCCACCCCTGAGTTTCGCTTCTTCCATCATCCCGTCGTTTAGTCACTAACAAAATTATTCGGAAGTAGTCGCTGGTTAATACAGAAGAAAGCACTGCGAGGTTCAAGACAAGAGTTGCGGTATATCGGGGTAGGTCAGCGTGAGATGAGTCATTGCGCCAGATATGTGGGTTGCTGAGCTATCATTTATAATGGTGAGATTATTTTGGTCGAGGAAGATTTCTATCACACGGTCACAGCGGTTTTTTGTCCTGTTTCTCCAATGGGTGAGGTGAACAATGAAATGTCCCTTCACGAGAATCGGTGGAGGTAAATCGTTCAGTGCGACGGATAGCTCTTCAAAGTCGACATTAGTTACTGGCGGTATTTAGATGCAAGTTTTTTTTATAATGAGTTCGTTGTTTTCTTGCAGATTTTTTGCATGCGAGATTTATTTGAGTCAAAGTGGGTGATGTGCTTGCTAGTTGGGATCGTGCGTCTTCCGTTAATCCCTCGTTGATTTGTTTAGCTTTTCGTAGTGTAACTGTTCCCTTTGCATCATTTCCAACACGCTTCTCTTTTCCACTTCCCTCTTACACAAGGTACTCTCTGTTGCGTATGCGCCTTCACGATATTGACATTCTTCTTGTTCGGACGTGCAATCGTGAGTGAGGCTGATTCCACCGCATCTCCTACAAATCGCTAGGTCCTACGTCTTTTCGCAGTATGTATATACCTTTGGCAGTTATAGCACATCACCGGTTTATTGTTGAACGAGTACATTCTGGTATCTCGTCTTTCTTCAGTGATATATATTGTAGGACACATTTTGTTGCCTAAATGTTAGAAGAAAAGCTGGCCTTTCACTGTATCGAGGTTTGATGAATATTGCTCTGGTAACATTTTAAGCTTTGTTTTCCTCCAGGAGCCCAGTCTTGAATTCCTCAATGTCAGTGACGTCGAAGTCATCGATACATATCAGTCCAACAGAGTGGTCGAAGCGATCGTCTTCCTGTCACAGCACGCCTCCAATTTGCGCGAGTCCAAAATTTTCCCAGCTTGTTGTTCACTCTGCACCTCCACTACAATCATCTTCCTGTTCATGCTGAAGAGTCACTTAGGTTTCTCTCCCGTAATCGTTACAATATCTTTAATCATTTTGACCGTCTTCATCTGTTCTGCTGGAGAAATTACTGAGAAGGATGATACTTCGGAAAGTACTCTTCTGCCATCATTTGTAAGAGAATGTACTTTCGTTTCATTTTCTGTTGAGCTCCTCCGATTAAGGGTGCTCACGGTGGTCCCTCTCCTGGTGTTTTAATAGTTTGCAAGGGCTCCATACTTCAGCATTTCACAAAGGGTACAAGAGGGGGGGGGGAGCGTCCTTGCGGAGGCCACAAACGTAACTCAGGGGAAAACACCCTATATTGTAATCAAACTCTTAATCCTAGTACAAAAAGAAAAAACTGTTCGTAGAGGGCTCCGCTCACGTTGGTTCTAGCCAGAAAAATGGAAAGATTTATCACCAATACAATCACTTACAATGTATGTATATTGTACACTAACGCAGCTGGCTATAATAACGGTATTACCTCGGCAAGGTGCGAGTCAGCCAAATCAAAGAAAATACTATACAATCCATATCCTTGTCTTCTTCTAATGTTCCCTTCACCCTACTTTACCCTTAATATAATTAGTTCATTTAGATACCAGTAAACGTGGAAAAGAGAAAACGTAAAAAATCCTATATTATACATAGGCCATTATCTTCTTTGTTCACCCAGCCACAACGTTTCGAGTGCTTTTTAGTTTGAAAAGACAATTTGCCTTGAACCATTTTTGCAACAAATTGTGAGCAAAGGTGTTAAAATGCGTTGATCCCCAATGCTTGATTAGATGGACAGAATCATTTCATCTCTGAAAAAAACATCACATCATTTTTGGCCTATTCTCACAACCATCTTTTGAGTTGTTGAATGTTGTCATATGTTTTCAAGGATGAAGGACGTCAAGTTTTCTATCTTTGGGCTTTGTTTGCCCAGTCACGAAATTTTTTCCACAAAAGAAAACATTTTAGTAATGACGCACCGACCCCGTATTTTGATCTAAGCCTTCGGTGAATTTCAGCACCTTTCACACACTCCAGCAACAAAAAATGGACCACATCACATTATTCCTCTGCAGTGCAAACTGTTGCAGGAGCGGGCATGTTTAGCCTCGGATGTTGTCGAAATTGGAAGAAGCAAATGTGATCGAGATAAAATTCCCCACACTAGGCCACAGAAGTACTAAGTAAGCGCATGCGCCCATTAGATAACTTCCAAGGTCTGCTACGGAGTAAGTACTAGATCATTTTTGACAAATTCTTTTACCTACCGGTGAAATAAACTAAGCCGTACCACATCACGCCCAGATAATTGCAGTGTCGGTTTATTTTGCAGCTGGACAGGGCAACACTAAAAAAAAAAAACACTTGATTTCAAACCTACTTTAAGCATGCCATTTCTTCCAAAAAATTACCGTTATTTTCACACACATAACGATGACTTATTGATAAACTTTCATTCAGCGTTACTACTGACTGGAGACCATCAATTTCTCCAAGCTTGTAGGGCTATTTAACTCATCAACTAAAGAGATAAACAACTCAGAGCTAATGGGAAAAACTCGAGGTTAAAAATGCACATTGGGATTTACAAGAGTATGAAGCCCATCTCAAAAGACCTCTACCATGCCTACGCAGACTCAAGGACAGCGTCCCTCATAGGAATACAGGATTTTGACCATTTGAGAAATAGGGATTGTTGCTGCTATAAGAAGTGTAAGAGGTCAGGTACATCCTGTGAAAAAAATAAGACTCGTACGTCCGCTCGTTCGCCCGGTACGGGGGTTTGAAGAATGGGGGGGGGGGAGGAGGGGGAAATGGTATTTTATCATGTTACACCTCCCTCTTGGCACTTTCTTCACGGCACGACGTTGCTATGTCATCTTCTATGTCTATATATCACAGTATAATGATTTCAGGGGTCTAACCTGAACCAAAATTTTTTTAAATGTTTCACTATATTTGTTTACGTTTCTTTGTTTTGACCCTACTGAAAACACCGGATGTTGGGGTATCAAAATGATTCTTCTACAGTTTTTGAGCTACAGTGAAGATTTTGGTATCATTGGATGCGAAAAGACGTTTCCAAAAACTTGAAAAGGTTTTGCAAAATTAAATTCGTTCAAAAGCTATGACGTCATAAATCCGCATTTTTTCGAAAACAGTTCGCTCTCGATTTTTTTATTTTTTTATTAAAACTGGAAATTTGGGAAAAAGCCTTTCAAGTTTTTGGAATGTCCCTGTCTTTTCGCATCCAATGATATCAAAACCTTCACTGTAGCTCAAAAACTGTCGGACAAGAAGCCTTTTACC
>JACJUY010012506.1:0-22168 GCA_014220935.1 Platorchestia sp. MABIK | reverse complement strand
CTCGCCTGCCCCACAACACACCTCGCCTGCCCCACTGCCCCACAACACACCTCGCCTGCCCCACAACACACCTCGCCTGCGTCGCCTGCTGCTCGCCTGTGCATCCATCAAGTCAAAGGCCGCTTCCGCCTGCTCCACAGTCACCGCCTGTTTGAGGGCGAGCTCAGCCTCGTAGTCGCCTGCGAGTCGCCTGCGGCAGTCCAGCTGAGGGAAGGAGGCGCAGGTGGTGCAGGGTTCGGTTGTGGGGCCCACATGTGACCCCCATTACTTCACAAGCACCCCATGACCCACATTACCCCGTACACCCTTATTACCCCGCCACAACCCATGACCCCCATTGCTCCCTACCCCTATTACTCCTCACATACCCCATCACTCCAATTACGCCTACATGCCATAACCCCCACACACCCAATGACCCTCATTATCTCCACACACCCCATGACCCCACACACCCCATGACCCTCACCCCCTGCATGATCCCATGCCCCCCATTACCTCCCTCGCTGCTGCCCAGGAGCCGTGCTGCAGCGCGTCCACAGCAGGACACCTGCAGAGCACCAGCCCCCCAGCAGGCACCTCACGCAGGAGCTCCAGGGGCACCACGTGCAGGAGGCAGCAGATTCCCGTGATGTTCGTCCACTGGCTCGGGTCCTCCCTGTGGGGGCGCCACGGTAGAGTAAACAAGGTAGGGTCATTTCTATGGGGGAAAATACATCTCCTCTTGTTTGGCTAGCCAATAGAAAGGCTTTATTTAAAGTTAAATTTGTGACGTCACCAAAACGCCATGTCGTTAGGCCAATAGGGGAGCCAAATTTGGGGTTGGCAGTGCTACAAGGTGCAAAATGAGCGTTGCTATTGGCTCGTTGCCGTGACGTCAGTAAAACCACACCATCAACGAAAAAGTGACGTCCACTGGCTCGAGTCCTCCCTGTGGGGGGCTCCCTTGATTAGGTGCTGGAGTTCTATAGTGTTTTAATTAGGATGGGAATAAGGTGGTCTAACGTGGTACTTTTCTTTTTATATCCTCTTTTTAATCTTTCATATTTGACAAGCAAGAAAAAACTGCTCAAATGTGTTACCTTTCTTTTTCATTTATATTCTTTTTATGACACTTCTTTCCCTATTTCGCATCCTATATTTAACAGCTAAGACAATTTTCCAATCAATTCCAATCTAGACGTATGAACTAGAATTACATTTGTAGAGTGGGGAATTGGGGTGATGTTTGTGGTGATGGTTCAGTCACCACGGTAGAAAAACTAAGGCAGGGTAAAACCCATTTTTTTGCGTCGACCTTGTGGCAGTGGTGACATCATGGCAACGAATCAATAGCAGCGCTCATATTGCATCTGGCAACACTGCTAGCCCCAAATCTGGCCCCACTATTAGCCTAACGACATGTTGCAATAGTTTCTCTTTAATGTCTTCTTATTTTTGTCCACTAACGATTAACTAATAGATTAGACTAAGACAGTTCCATAGCATCTATTTCTGGGTCCTATCCTCCATGGGTCCCTCACGTGGACCCCCCCCCCCCCNTAAGCCCCCACGGCCCATACATGGGCCTCTATGGCCCATCCATGGACCCCCTTGAACCTCATGGACCCTCCATGGACCCCCATGGACCCCAATGTGCCCTCATTGACCCCCTTCCCGAGCACCCCTTCCTGCCCCCCTCACCCCAGGCACTGGAGGATGAGACCCTTCAGAGCATCCCTGTGGGGTCCGCCGAGGCAGGGCATCAGCACGCTGGACCCGAGCGTCTGCAGGCAGCGTTACAATATTGTGTTATTTGTTATATATTTATATTGCATTACTTATGTTTAGGAAGGATGATAAACGAATAATAAACAAACTAGAGCTTAGAATATTTGGAGGCAATGTTGCAGTATTTAGTTGTCTACGTTTCAAGCATTGCGTCATATCGCTTAGAACGGATGATAAGTGAACAGTAGATGAACTAGAGTTAAAGAAAATTGTTTTTAAACTTTGATTTGTTGTTTTTCAGAGCACCAAAGATGGATTTTGTGTAATCCGAAACGTTGGTTTTTATCATGATCTTCTTAGCTACGTTGGTTTTCCTTTTTCTCCTGCAAGCGAGATTTCCTAATATCTAGTCTAGTTAATATCTAGTCTAGTTAATATCTAGTCTAGTTAATCCTTCGTTTGGGAAATAACTTTAGAATTAATATTATGTGAGTGGGGTTAATGAAATTGAGCTGAAGCGTTTGTTATTAATTAAAGTAATATTAATAAATAATATTACCAACGTTTGATTTATTATAACACCGTATCTGTAGTTGTCACGTTTTTTCTTAAGTTTATTGTTAGTATTATCATGATATCTAAACAAAATAATACTATTGTTAACGTTATTGTGTTTCTATATGCAATAACATTGCTGTTAAAACCATTATCTCATCTATACACAATAATATTATTGTTAATATTATTATGTTGTCTAAAAACAAAAATATTTGACCCATTAAATACCCAAAAGGCAGCACAGAATACCTTTTTTGAAACTCCTCTTTTCTGGTAACCTAGATACTTAAACGCAACTTTCTAAATGAAGCATTTCATGTACACCTCTCTCAATGCACTTCCCTGAATGCACCAACCAAATCGTAGCATTCTAAATGCACCACCCCAGATGAACCACTTTAGAGGTAGTGTTTTAGATACATTACCCTAGATGCACCGCCTTAAACCTAGTATTCTAGGTGAACAACTCTAGAGCAGGTGTACTGCATAATATGCAGCACCTTAGATAAGTCACCCCAGTTACACCGCCCTATTTACATCCCATAGATGCAGCACCCTACATTCATCCTAAATTCACCCCTAGATGCAACACCCTACACACACCACCTAGATGCAACACCCTACACACATCACTAAGATGCAACACCCTACACACACCACCTAGATGCAACACCCTACACACACCACCTAGATGCAACACCCTACACACACCACTTAGATGCAACACCCTACACACACCACCTCGATGCAACACCCTACACACACCACCTAGATGCAACACCCTACACACATCACTAAGATGCAACACCATACACACATCACTTAGATGCAACACCCTACACACACCACCTCGATGCAACACCCTACACACACCACCTCGATGCAACACCCTACACACATCACTAAGATGCAACACCCTACACACACCACCTCGATGCAACACCCTACACACACCACCTAGATGCAACACCCTACACACACCACCTAGCTGCAACACCCCCTAGACACACCCCTTAGACACGACGGGACACTCACGTTGGCAACTTGGACAGCAGCACAGGACCCCTCTCTACTGACGGAGGCGACGACGGAGGCAGGGGCGTACAGCAGCAGCTCCCCCAGCTTCTGCACCTCGGCCCCCGTCAGATGCTCAGACCAGCCCTGGGGGAGGGCACCTCTTGTTAACTACTTTTCACCACCTGTTTAGAGTGTGTTTACCACAGGTTTATTACATGTCGGTTGAGTACGGAGTGTCTAGGGTAAATGAAAGAGATTAATAGATTCTAGAGTGTCGAAAGTAAAGGAAACAGAGTATGAGAGAGTCTGGAGTAGCGAGAGTAAAGGGAAGAAAGTAAGAGAGAGTCTTGGCTGGTAAGAGTAAATGAAAGAGAGTAAGAGAAAGAATATAGAGTGGCTAAAACAAACGGATGAGGGTAAGATAAAGTCTGGAGTGGCATGAGTAAAGAGTAGCTACGAACGAACGAGCGATGCTTATAGAGAAGACGGAAAGAGAGTTTGACACAGAGTGTGTCGGGAAGAGAAGAGGTGAAGCGGAAAAGGATAGATAGGGAACTGATAAAAATGCTCTTTGCGCATATGATGCTAGTGTCGGAGGGTTTTTTTGTAAGTAATATGTCGGTGGTGAAGAGTAGTTACTGTCGGCAATGAGTGCTTTTATATAGACCTCAATCTCGAGGCTGTGCAACTTGGCTGCTTTGGAGGCACGCTATTGGCCGGCTCTAGGTGCCGGCTCGGTGCACAGTATTCGTGTGAGCAACTCGCGCTCAAGTCGTTCTGAGAGCTACTCAAGAAACACTTGCCTGGAGCATAGACGTGTAGCTATTGGTTCGCGCACGGTCGCAAGACGATGCATGGTATTCGTACGGAAGTATTTTTTAGAGGCGTGTGACTGAATCATATCTGTTTTTTTTTTCAAAACGCATTCTATAAAAATTGATAACACATGGATCAAGTGACCTTACGCAAAACCCGTACACGTAGAGCTACTGAAATACGAGTAGGAAGAAACACTCTGGCTTGAAAGACCCTAGCATGGAAGTTCTCGGCTTGGCAAGTCATGAGTTGGGAAGCCCTGACTCGGAGGCCATGGCTCAGAAAGCTCTGACTCGAAATGCTGAGGCTTAGAACACCCGGGCTTTGAAAAACCAGGCTTGGAAGATTTTGGCTTGAATTAAAGATAGAATACCATAATTTAGAAAGACTTAGCGTGAAAGACCTTAGCTTCAAAAGCCCTAGTTTGGAAAGCATTCGCTTTAACAGCTTGACCTAAAAAGCAAGAAGACTAAACGAAGGGAAGTCAGCGAGTGAAATGTGAGGGTGTAAAATAATCGTGTGTGTGAAGTATTTTTGCGAAGGCCAAGGTCTCTAAAGGTCTCAACTGGAAAAGCTTAAGCTCGAGAAGCATTCGCTCCAACACAATTAAAAACCTGAAAACTCACGCCGGCCAGAAGCCCCTCCTCCAGCATGACCTGCAGAGTCGCCCTGCTGACGGCGTCCGTGCTGACGACGGCCTGACGCGAGCGTACGAGCCTCTCCAGCAGGAGGGCCTTGTGGCGAGGGGTTAGGCCCCGCAGTAGGTTGGAGCTGGTGGGGGGAGGGGGTAGGGGAGGGTAAATGAGCCGAGAAATGTGTTGGATAAAAGAGGATGTTTTGTTCCGATCAAGCCTGATACAAATCATCTTGTACATTGATTTTTCAAATGCCTTATAGCTAACACCAGGACACAATGACGGTTACCCCCAGTCAAGCCGGTACCCATTTCTGACATCTGGGTAGAGTGGGGAATTGTTTCTGAGTTCTCCCCTTGTCCCAGAGGGGATAAACACCGAGCGGCACTGCCGGGATTCGAACTGCCGACACCCCGTGAACGGCGCGCTCCCAACCACTCGGCCACAGTGACCGAGTGTTGATGAGGCAGTGCGACGCAAACACATACACCGAAATGGCCAACTCACAATGCATTTGTAATTTAGTGAGGAAGTTTGAGTATTTCTTTTAAGTAGTAAATGAAAGTGTTAATTACAAGCAATGTGGCAGAGTTTCATTGTACTATTCTTAAATCTGTCTACCATGAATTTAAGATGCATTCTAAATAGATTGTATAAATTCGAACAAGCTAGTCGTTGGGCAAGTTGGACATTTCAAGTTGAACCTTCTCCAAGTCGCGACGCTGTGCACTGGCTTAAATGATAAAAAAATATATAATTGACCCATATTGATGTGGTACAAACTGGAGGATAAAATTAGTCAAAAATTAAAAATGAATCTTTTTCAGATCGCGACGCTTTACTCTGAATGAAATGACACGAAATTCCAAGGTGAACCTTGTTCATGTCTGACAAGATGGCTTATAAAATGACTCAACATTTCAAACTGAAGCTTGTTCATGCCGTCCAAGCTGGCCCCCCCACTCACCCGAAAGCTGCCACCACACACACGGGCATGAGCTCCATGTCTACAGGGGAGAGCAGCGCGAGAGCTTCCTCGTCATTGGCTGCCTTCAGCTCCGCTTTGGTGCGGTTGACCAGTTTTTCTTTCAGCACCTGGCACTGCAGCCATACAGGGGGGGTTGTTGGGGTTGAGGATTGCGGGGTGTAAGAGGTGAAGGTATTGGGGTGGAGGCCGTGAGAGTTAAGGGTTGTCTGTGTTGAGGGTTGTTGGGTTACGGGTTGTCTGTGTTGAGGGTTGTTGGATTACGGGTTGTCTGTGTTGAGGCTTGTTGGGTTACGGGTTGAGGGAGATGAGGGTTGGAGAGGAGGATTGAGGATTGGGGGAGTCAGGGTTCTAGTTTGTGAGATGTATGAGGTTAAAGTATTGGCGTGAAGGTTGTGAGAGTTAATACGGGAATAGAGGGTTCAAGGAGTGGGGTTGAGGGTTGTGGAAATTGAGGGTTCAGGGTGTTGAAAGTTGTAGGAGTTGAGGATTATGGGAATTGTGGCGACAAACGGCTGAGGTTAACAATGAAGTTTCATGAAATTAATCTTACGAACATTTATTTACAAAAATCATCCGTAAATGGTAAAAGTAGTTATTCTAAATGAGCTCACAGCAAACCGTTACGCTTCGAAAAGTAATCCGTTACATCATGCAATATGATCGTCGTCCTTTCGATAGAGGCGTTCATCACTCAAAACAGTGACAAGCTCCAAAATCAATCCGATACCTTTAAAAAAGACCATTGCTCTAACATAAAAATTTTAACCATCAGCAAATTACCGATAACTTGAAAAATGGCTCTTTTTATAGAAAAAAATACCATTGCCTTTCAAGAAAGATGGTCTCTCTTCAACAAATTGTCATACGCTTCATAAAAATACTCATTGCCCTGAAAAAATCGACATACGCAAAAAGTAATCGCTACATTTAAAAAGGAAAGGAATATCGGTACCCTTCAAGAAAGAAGAGAGTTTTATGTAACTCAAAACGACCATTAAAATTAAAAAAGTGCCGTTACTCTTAAAAAATGTTTCTCGTAAAAAGCAACCATTACACTCTGAAACCGTACCGTGAACAATTTTCCCATAAAAAAACGACCATCACACTTCGAAAAACTAAAGTCACCCTTCGAAAAAAAATAATAAAATAAATAAAAAAAAAGTTTTGGGTAAAAACGACCGTCCCATTTCACGACAACGCCGCCTCCCCAACCCATGACCAAGAGGAGCCCCAATAGCCTCAACTGACGGCTCCGTATGAGGGGAAGGTGTCTTTGATGGCCGCCAGCTCGCTGACCACCGAATACTCCGGCACCTTCCTCGCGTCGCTCGCCTGCAGGCAGCCCGCCAGCGCCGGACTGGAGGACAGCGTTACCGTGTACCCGCCGTACGTCGCTTGGGACGCCACCAGGCACTGTGGTGTGTTGTGTGGTGTGTAGGGGGTGTGTATGTGTGTTGTGTTGTGCATAGGTGTGTGTGAGGGGGTGTGGTGGTTGTGTGTGGGTGTGGAGGTTGTGTGTGGGTGTGGGGGTTGTGTGTTGTGTGAGTGTTTGTGGGGGTGTGTATTGGTGTTGCGGGGGGTGTGTGTGGGTATCGTAGAGGTGTGTGTGGGCAAAATAATCGTGTATGTGATGTATGTGTTTGTGTATGGCGTGAGAAAAGTCAGCATGTGGAGTGTGTGTGTGTTAGGAAGAACGGAGTGATTGTGTAAGTCAAATGAGTGCTTGCAGAGCGTGTGTGTGTGTGTGTGTGTGCGTGTGTGTGTGTGTGTGTGCAAGCGTGTAAATGAATGGAGAGTATTTGTGATGCATGGGGCGGGTAGGAAAAGGCAAAATTAAGTCAATTTGCCGATCGTTTAGAAGTTACGATTATGTTAGCAAGTTATTTACTAGTTTTTAAACAAAAAACAATAATAATTTAGTCACAAATGAAGTATTATGGCAGCCCTAATGCTAGTGAGCAAAACTGCGCGTAAATCAATTAGAGTGCGTAAAAGCTGTAAAAAAATTTACATCACTGAATTTAAGCGCGAACACGTGGCCTTTTGCTAGTTCTGAGATTTTTAAATAAAGATTATTTTCAAAAAAATTATTCAATGTTTAATGTTCATGGAACACGCTGAAATGAATATATACATGAAATTATTCATAGAAATTTATATATTTGTGCCAACTATTATTACGCACGTACATTATTGCGTGTGCGTATTATGCATTCAATATACGTACATGTGCGTGTAGGTGTGTACACACGCACACGTTTGTGTCATGTACGTATTAAACATTGAGAAATATCCTCGTAGGATAAACAAACACCAACCATACAGGAAATACACACTCGCTAGGTACGCACAACACACACAACACAACACACAACACACACAACACAACACACAATACACACAACACAACACACAACACACACAACACAACACACAATACACACAACACAACACTCAACACAACACACAACACAACACAACACACTATACACACAACACACAACACAACACACAACACACAACACAACACACAACAAACACAACACAACACACAATACACACAACACACAACACAAGGGCGCTCACAGCCCGAGACGAGGCCGGCATGCCCCGCGTGAGACCCTCCATGTCGTAGGAGCTGAGGTCCTGCAGGACGGACACGGACACCGCCTCCAGGGGGTTGGGGGGCAGGTACTTGACGGAGGTCCTGCTCAGCTGCGGGGGGGAGGAGGTTGGGGGAAACAAGGTAGGGTCAAACTAGTCGTTTTTGACGTCAGGGCAGCGAACCAATAGCAGCGCTCGTGTTGCATCTGGCAACACTGCTAGCCCAAAATCTAGCACCACTATTGGCCTAACGACATGTCGCAATGGTGACGTCATGAGGTTTGTTTGAAATGAAGCCGTTCTGTAGGCTAGCCGAACAAGAGGAGGTGTATTTCCCCCAAAGAAGTGACTACCTTTTTCATCTACCGTGGGGTACACGAGCGCTGTGTGTTCTCTGTTGTGCATCCTGTGTACATTGCATACTCTGTGCACTCTGTGTACTCTGTACATTCTGTGTTCTCTGTGTCGCCTGTGTACATTGTGTACTTTGTGTGGTCTGTGTACATTCTGAGTAGTGGTCACTGACAACTAGCGGTAGTACCACTAACAGTTGTTTGACTCATTCATTCTCTTATACGCATACCTTCTGTTCTACTTCCACTCCGGATCATGTGCGTGATTTATATGTGAATGCATCACAGTCCAAGCTGGGGCATCTATGGTCTGGTACAAGTTATTTACTCGTTATGAGACAAAGAACAAAACATATGGTCACAATAGTATCTAAGTATAATCCAATATCATAAGATATAATCCAGTATCATAACATATAATCCAATATCATAAGAAATAATCCAGTATCATAAGATATAATCCAGTATCATAAGATATAATCCAGTATCATAAGATATAATCCAGTATCATAACATATAATCCAATATCATAAGATATAATCCAGTATCATAACAAATAATCCAGTATCATAACATATAATCCAGTATCATAACATATAATCCAGTATTATAACATATAATCCAATATCATAAGATATAATCCAGTATCATAACATATAATCCAATATCATAAGAAATAATCCAGTATCATAAGAAATAATCCAGTATCATAAGATATAATCCAATATCATAAGATATAATCCAGTATCATAACATATAATCCAATATCATAAGAAATAATCCAGTATCATAAGATATAATCCAGTATCATAACATATAATCCAATATCATAAGATATAATCCAGTATCATAACAAATAATCCAGTATCATAACATATAATCCAGTATCATAACATATAATCCAGTATTATAACATATAATCCAATATCATAAGATATAATCCAGTATCATAACATATAATCCAATATCATAACATATAATCCAATATCATAAGATATAATCCAGTATCATAACATATAATCCAATATCATAAGATATAATCCAATATCATAACATATAATCCAATATCATAAGATATAATCCAATATCATAACATATAATCCAATATCATAAGATATAATCCAATATCATAAGATATAATCCAGTATCATAACATATAATCCAACATCATAAGATATAATCCAATATCATAAGATATAATCCAATATCATAAGATCTAATCCAATATCATAAGATATAATCCAGTATCATAACATATAATCCAATATCATAAGATATAATCCAGTATCATAACATAATCAAGAATCTGTGACTGGCATCTCTGCTCTGTACTACTCTTACATTCTACTGTATTCTGTTGTGCTTGTATCTTCATTTGTATTTATTTCGGGTTGTTGCGGACAATGCCTGACTTGTTTTTTTTTGTGAAATCTCAGTTCTCGCGTCATATAAATCAAAGAATGGAAAATTTGGCAAGAAGTGATCATTACTTCATTTTTTTTTTAATTTCAGTCTGAAAAATGGGAACGGATTAAGAATGTATATTTTTAATACCCCTAAGATTTTCAACGTTTAACAGCATCAATGAAACAACACAATTATTAACGCAAAGAAGAAATTCAGGCCGAATTAGAGACCATGAGGATGACAGAGAGTTGCTACCGCCAAATCAAACCTCCATGATGGAATTTTAATAATTTCGAAACGCTTGCAATAAATGTAATGTACGTTTTTACTCTTGTTCATCTTTTTATTCTACGAGTAAGATTGCCGACGAGTCTCCTTAATGGAAATATAACCTCCAAATTGTAGCAAAAGAGATTTATTGCTTTTTTTGCCCTCATATCCTCACTCATCCCCACCCTGCCAAGATCTCATCCCCATCCTGCCCAGGTCTCATCCCCACCCTGCCCAGATCTCATCCCCATCCTGCCCAGGTCTCATCCCCACCCTGCCCAAGTCTCATCCCCACCCTGCCCAGGTCTCATCCCCACCTTGCCCAGGTCTCATNGGTCTCATCCCCACCCTGCCCAGGTCTCATCCCCACCCTGCCCAGGTCTCATCCCCACCCTGCCCAGGTCTCATCCCCACCCTGCCCAGGTCTCATCCCCACCCTCCCCAGGTCTCATCCCCACCCTGCCCAGATCTCATCCCCACCTGTGAGACGAGCCCCGTGAGGAGCGTGGGGTTGTAGCTGACACTCCTCCTGAGGAGGTCGAGGTGCCCCGTGAACAGGCTGTTGAGGTACTTGAGGGGCAGCGCCGCAAGGAGGTCGTCCGGCAAGTTCTTCTGGTTCCTGAGATATTCGCTGTTGCCCGTCACGGTGAAGATCTTGTTCCGTATTTGTAGCAGCTGCAATGTTTCAGTAAATTGTGTTGAGGTTTGTTCTACTAAGTTTGCGGAATTGCGTTCAGTTTCGGTGAAATAGGTTTGAAGAATTGAGTTGAGTTCCGTTGAACTTGGTTTACAGGATTGTGTTGAGTTTTGTTGAAATAGGTTTATAGATCATGTGCTTAGTTTCATTAAACAAGGTTTAAAAAGAATCATATCGAGTTTCATTGCACTAGGTTTACAGGAACAGGGTTATGCCGATGGTCGGATGTGCATATCACAATCATTACAGAGTTTTTCTTTTCATTGTGTGTGTTTGTACATAGTGTGCCCAATTATTTGAGTTAGCGACGCACATGTATTTGTGCTTTGGTTACCGTTCGCTGCTCGGTTGGGCGCGCAAGCAAAAATGGGCTACTCATTTTATTAGTTATTTGTCTGAAAATTCGTACCAGAAACTTTTAAACATTCTTCAACTATTCGTTTAGATGAATTCGTTGAGACATCCGTTTGACATTACGAGTTCAACATTCTTGTGGATAACCAACGACGTAGTCTCTTTGTTTCAGTTAAAGTATCAAATCAAAGGCAGTTAGTACCTTGCAGCCTCTGACCATTGCGGTTAAGTGGTTATGGAATTTGGCCATCTTATAAAGACCCGGGTTCGATTCCCGTTGGCGGAAAAACATTTAAGAGCTCCATCTGGCATATGGAAGAGCTTGCAGTGTATCTGAGAGAAAGAAGAAAGTAGTGTAGAAATCATGTTGGATTTACGGTTTTAAGAAGCCAGGGCTGGAAAAATTTTGAACTGCCGTCAGCCTTAGACGCCAAGTATCTTAGAAATTCAGCCTTAGAAACATCAAGTACCTTAGAAACATCAAGTACCTTAGAAAGTCAGCTTGAAAAGTATCAAGTACCTTAAAAAGTCTACCTTAGAATATCGGTCTTAGAAATATTAAGTACCTTAGAATGTCAGCCTTAGAAACTTTAAGTGCCTTTGAAATTCAGCCTTAGAAACATGAAGTGCCTCAGAGACACACCTTGCCTTGGGACCCGATACCAGCGGTGTTACGCACAGCGTTGGAGAGCGTCACGATGTCGTTGGCGCTCAGGTCCTGCGTGCCGAGTGTCGCGTTCAGCGTGGTGCCCCGCGTCAGGGCCAGCAGGGTTGGGCCTGCAATACAGAAATCTCAAAAGTTTTTTAGTCTGACACAAGCAAAAACTGGTATGCCTCTCTCGGGCTCCAACTGGTATACTTCTCACAAGGACAAACAGGTATACAGGTATATTTCTCACATGTACAAATAGGTATACAGGTATATTTTTCACAGGTACAAACAGGTATAAAGGTGTATTTCTCACAGGTACAAACTGGTATGACTCTCACGGGTTTCAACTGGTATACTTCTTTCAGGTACAAACTGGTGTACTTATGACGGGTTCCAAGGTATATTTCTTACAAGTACAAACTGGTGTACGCATGACGGGTTCTAACTGATATATTTCTCACAGGCACAAAGTGGTAAACCTCTCATGGGTTCAAACTGGCGTACCTCTCACAAATACAAACTGGTATACCTCTCTTAGGAACGAATTGGTATACTCCTCCAATGGATGGGATATCAAGTAGATAAGAAAAGTTTGTTGCAGTTTCCCCGCCTTAAATGAAGGTGTGCCATGGAGAGGAGGAACATCGAGTTTTAAGGTCATAAATGCCAGTATAACAAAATATTATAAGTAATTCAGGATAATTTGTCATCAAAGAAGATGTAATAATAAATAAAAAACAGAATTTTAGGACGGCGTGAATTTAAGCAACAAAGCAAATTCAACAAAGTCTACGCATGAAATTTTCCAGCTAAAATTAGCATTCGAAAAGCGTAGACTACATAATAAATGCGTTTGAAACTTTCTAGCCCGTGAGAAAAGTTTCAATCGCTATCTCGACAGAGAGGAATAAAAGCAAATTGAAGAAAACAAATGAAAATAACTATACAATATAAAAGAAATGAAAATAATTTGATTCATCGTTCACCTAAGCGTTGCACTTCAGCCTGCGTGAGAGAATCTCTGCCCGAGAGCTCTCTCATGAACTGCTCCACCACCTGCCGGGGTAAGAAAATGCGTTTTAGGCTTAGCGTGTTAGGCTTGCGATTTAGGACTTGAGGGATTTGACGTTACAATGTCTCATTGTTACATCTGACGTTACAATGTCTCATTGTTACATCTGACGTTACAATGTCTTATGGTTATATCTGACGTTACAATGTCTTATGGTTACATCTGACGTTACAATGTCTTTTTGTTACATCTGACGTTACAATGTCTTATTGTTACATCTGACGTTACAATGTCTTATTGTTACATCTGACGTTATAATGTCTTATTGTTACATCTGACGTTACAATGTCTTATTGTTACATCTGACGTTACAATGTCTCATCATTACATCTGACGTTACAATGTCTTATTGTTACATCTGACGTTACAATGTCTTATTGTTACATCTGACGTTACAATGTCTTATTGTTACATCTGACGTTACAATGTCTTATTGTTACATCTGACGTTACAATGTCTTATTGTTACATCTGACGTTACAATGACGTCTTATTGTTACATCTGACGTTACAATGACGTCCTATTGTTACATCTGACGTTGCGTTAACGTCTTACTGTTATATTCAAAAGAAGGAATATCTACAAAAATTAGCCACAGGGAAAGGAGTGAGAGAAAATATTTTCACGTCAAATTTGTGGCCCACACAGAAGTGCAGGTTCCCAGCGCACAAGATCGCCTACACTGTACGTTGTCCTCTTTCATTAGAAGAAAATAGATGATAATTATGGTGGACTGCAACAAACTGCCTTCACATAAACTCAAGTGCAGGGGAGGTTGTGAAGTGCCTCGAGGAATAAACATCACGAAAATATCTGCAATACAAGTGTAGAGATCTGGCCTACGATTGACTTGACTTCTTAGTGGTCTTCTTTACAATAACTTTATAATTAACTTGATCCTGACTCCCTATGAAGCACTCCCCATGTCAGAAACCATTACAGTGAAGACAGAACCCCGTCCCCTACAATGAAGACAGAACCCCGTCCTCTACAATGAAGACAGAACCCCGTCCCCTACAATGAAGATAGAACCCCTACAATGAAGACAGAACCCCGTCCCCTACAATTAAGATAGAACCCCGTCCCCTACAATGAAGATAGAACCCCTACAATGAAGACAGAACCCCGTCCCCTACAATTAAGATAGAACCCTCTAACCCCTACAACGAAGACAAAACCCCGTCCCCTACAATGAAGATAGAAACCCCTAACCCCTACAATGAAGACAAAACCCCGTCCCCCACAATGAAGATGCAAACCCCTAACCACTACAATGAAGACAGAACCTCCTCTCAGAAGCCCCCCGACAATGAAGATAGAACCCCTAACCCCAACACTGAAAGTAAGCCCCCCTTATCGAAAACCTCTCAATGGTGGGTCTCCACGAAAACCTAAGGACGACCCACCTCTCCGTCGACGCTCCCCTGGTCCACAGCCAGGGCCGACAACGCCTCCATGCTGCGACGCAGCTGCCCGTTGCCGTTGTCGAGTGCGGTGTCCGGCAGGTCCGTGATGTAGACTGCGTTAGTTAGGTGGGCCGCCTCCAGACGATCCAGCAGTTGCATTATCTGCGCACCAAAATAGTCACGAGTTACATTGTCTAGCCCTTTACTGCACCGTGCACCAGATATGGCCCAAACCAAAGCACAAAAAAGTATAATCACGGGTTACTAGGCCTAACCCTTTACTGCGCCGTGCACCAGATATGGCCCAAACCAAATTTAAATAAAATAAAAAGTAAAATGCTAAATTACTACGCTTGTGCGCCGTGTCTTTTTTGTGTAACGCAATCATCACTTTATTTTACCGATGTTTCACTTTGTCTTTGTGCGTTTGAATACGCGAGCTCAACTAAACGGGCCCTCAGTATTCGCGTTGCGGAGCATGCTGGTGGGAGTTTTAGAACAGGCCTCCTTCTCTCTACGCCATCCCATTCTGCCATCCGTTCTCATGCAGAGAAATGCGATCATCCAGTGCGCTTAAACGATTTCAATGTAATTGCATCTACATCTGGTGTTATAAATCTTCTTATTTTAGAATCCCTGTATATTTTAACGACAAAACCAGTTTGAATGATAGCCAGTCCGCTTTCACCCTTCAGCTAGTTTAGGTTGTCTTTGTAGATTTTTAGTGTGATGCTATTTTTTTCTAATCGTCTAACATTTTACTTTAAATTTTCCTGGATTTTGTGATTTTCTACCGACAGAAGTTGAAAATGACCTTACGGGTCGAAACGTTCTTTTTTTAGTAGTAGGCTGTTTCCATAGGAATGTTGAATTAAAAAGCGACTTTCTTTGCTCTTTTATTTAAATTAGGATTTTCAAAAAGCAAAACATAAACATTTATTTTACTTCGTTAATGGAAGCACTGTGCGTTATACTTCATGCTTCATATTAGTGAGCTTTACAGCATAAAAGTTTTTCATTCTTATTTTTAAATGATGCAGGAAAGGGCTAAATAAGTGAGAGAGGTTATGTTGATAGTGCCGCCGTAGCCTAGTGGTGAGAGTGTCCGCCTGACGCGCGGATGGTCGTGGTTCGGGTCTTGTGCCATCCAATGGGCGGTTTTCAACATGTGATGGTATGCTTTTCTTGAAAAGAAAACCATCCCAATATTTCTCAGCTCATCCAACAGGAAAAATGGGTACTGGTTGACCCAGGTGTGTGAATTTGTATCGATTTGACACTCGCGTGTGCATGAGCACAAGTTGTCTCCATGCGTGTAAATAGATATTGGCTAAATCCCCCGCATACCAACGAAGCCTGGCGCGACCACGACGTCCACTAGATATGATAGACGATTGTGACAGTCTACCATAATTGACTTATGACGAACGTTACGTTCGCCCTCAAAATCAAAGAAATGTGGAATATTCTATGTACGTCGGAGCTTGATTAGTTTTCAACGCACATTAATTTACCATGTGTCTGTACAGAAAGATTATTTGAACGACTACACCTTTTTCACTTCAAATAAATCTAAGTCAAGTTCAATTTAATCCAAGTCAAGTTCAATTTAATCCGAGTCAAGTTCAATTTAATCCAAGTCAAGTTCAATTTAATCCAAGTCAAATTCAATTTAATCCAAGTCAAATTAAAACAAACAAAAGTCAAATTTGACACACATATATAGGAATATATTTGGATTTTATGTATGTAATGTTGTATTCCGTGCTATCGGTTTTTAAAATGATTTTGAAAATGACTTTTTCAGTATCTTATGTACCGATTTCTCTAATATTGGAGTATAGAAGAAAAGTGTTTCTCATTGAATTTGGATCGGCTACATTGGATCAGCTACATTGAATTTGGATCTCAACAACCAATCAACGGACTATGAAACAAGTAACGATGAACCAGAAAATATACGCTCAAGAGTAAGAAGAGGAGTGAAGAGAGGAAAATACAAGAAAACAAGAGAAGAAAAATGCAGAGTGATAGATGCTGCATTGAAAGATGAAGATTGGAGAGCAATGACCACATTTTTCTTGCTAATGCAGGAATGTATCTGTGTGTAATGTACTCATATAAATTGTAATCAAACGGGATCGTACATTAGTACTCAGTGAATCGCATTTGTATATTTTTTAAAGATTATATATACATATCGTCCGGTAGTAATCCTTTGTATTTGCATGTATATGATTTCATAAATATATGTACATAAATACAAATGTGATAAAGTGGAATTTCATGCATATAAATATATATAAGTGTAAATAAATCCTAGAAACTATGTGTATGTGTAACAAAATATTACATTTTGAACATTAATATTTGAATGTATGCACACTGTCATCAGTGTAGAATTTTAAAACAACTTTAATGAAGAGAATAATCGAAATTTTTATAATTGACTTGCATCTTTTACACCGCTCAAAGATCTGAATCACACTCGGCCTCCTGATACTGGATACTTACCACATTTTACGCCAGCTTGTTTTTATACTGCAGAAATTTCATGCATTCCTTGCTTAAAGGAAAAACGATTGTCTTGCTCATCACATCCAAAAGATACATATTTAACACAAAAAAGCTCGCATTAACAAGTGATTATGTCAATTTTTAACTCAACGTAGGGTTCGATTAATTTCAATATGACTTGGATTAATTTGAACTTGACTTAGATTAAATTGAACTTGACTTGGATTAATTTGAACTTGACTTGGATTAAATTGAACTTGACTTGGATTAAATTGAACTTGACTTGGATTAAATTGAACTTGACTTGGATTAAATTGAACTTGACTTGGATTAAATTGAACTTGACTCGGATTAATTTGAAGTGAAAAAGGTGTAGTTACTAGGTGTGTTGAGTGTAGGTGGACTCAACTACTGTAGGGGCGTGCGAGCGTTTCATTCCTTAAAGTGCAGGAAAGTGAAGAACTAATTTAATAGGTAAGTGGACAACCAGCCAAGAAATTGATAAACATAAAAAATGAGCGAACAAGTAGGTAAATAAATGAGGGTACAAGCAAATGAAAATGAAAGTAGATAATTATGGTGTACAAGTAGATGAAAATGTGATTATATGATTATGGTGTACCGGTAGAATAGAACTAAATGATGGTGATGGTGTAGAAGTAGATGACAATAGAAGTAGATTATGATTGGGCTCAAGTATATGTAGATGTAAGTAGATGATGATGGTGCACAATTAGATGAGGATGTAGGTTGATGATGGATGGCGCAGAAGTAGATAAGAATGCAAGAAGATGAGATTGCAAGTAGATGAGAATGTGAGTAGATGATGGTGTACAAGTAGATGATAATGTAGGTAGATGATGGACGGTGCACAAGTAGATAAGGATGAAGGTAGATGATGATGCCACTCACAGTAGACACACTGGCATCCTTCATCACTTCGGCGTCGTCCAAAATCTTCTTGGCGACGTAGCGGCCGATGGCGTCACGTCGAAATTGGTTGCTCTGCAACGTCTGGATAAAAATGTTTTGATTATAACACAAATAATTCACGGGATATTTTGTAGTCTTCATAGCTGGAGCAGATTTTTTAAATACTTTGTTTCTGGCTTTATTTTCAAATTTCTTTCAGCCATCAAACATTTGGGCTCTCTCAATCCTAACTGTACAATTCCAGAGAGCTTAAGTCATTTGCCTGAAAACAAACAAGTTACACCTTAAATCACCTAGCCTTGCTTCTACAGTTATCCATTTAATTATTTTTATGTGAAATATCCTGTTCTATTCCACAGCATCTCCAGTTTTTTCAAATCCCTTATAATCCAGACCGTAGAATTCATCCGACAAATTACACAAGTCATTGCATCATACTTACACGTTCCTTTCACCCATGCTTACTGGTTTTCATCATTATGGGAGGCTGTATGACTGATTCAAAAATACAAAGATAATTTTTTGCCTCTTTCTTTGAAATTTTGCTCTTTCGCATTTATTTTCCATCAACACACATCACAGTTACTTAAGTGCCTTTGCTTGGTCTACTTCGACTTCTCCTGTTTGTTTCAATAAGTCTTATCAATATTCATGTCTATAGCTTCACTTTTACATCTTTCAAATTCTCCTATACGTCTCTCCTGAGAAGAAGACTGCAAGGAGCTACAAAGAACTCACGGTTAAAATAGCGTCTTTTCGGCTCATGATGACATAGTGTTAGAGTTCGGTATTATCGATACTTATATACTGTACTGTAATTAAATATGCAGTAAAGTACTGCATATTTATATATACAGTACCACACTGTACTGTATCTATATAATGTACTGTATATAGCTTTACATTCACATATTCGAATAAAATCCACTAAAAACTCACGGTTAAAATGGCGTCTTCGCGGCTCATAAAAACGTCATCGTTGAGTTCGGTGAGTAACTTGGGAGGTATGGAGTTGAGGTTGAGCAACTTGAATGTTGCCATGGTCCAGTTGCTGGGCCTGGTGTACTGCTGGACCATGACCCAGGAGTTGAGGGAGGCCATGTACTGGGCCCTGGGCCTGTACCCTTCCCCTCTGGCCTCCTCAGCGTTCGTGGGGCAGGAGGTCGAGATGGCGCGGTCGAACGTCTCCATACAGCGTCTTAGGTCTTCGTGCCTGGGGGGTTTGGGGGGGTTGGTAGGGTTATGGAGGTTGTGGGGGTTATAGGGGGTTGTGGTTGTGGGGTTTGTGGTTTTGAGGGCTGTGAAATGGGAAGGGTTGGGGTTATGGAATAGGGTCATGGGGTTGGGGGAATGGGGTAGTGGGAAAGGAGGTTATAGGGGGTTGTGGTTATGGAGGTTATAGGGGTTATGGTTATGGAGGTTATAGGGGTTGTGGTTATGGAGGTTATAGGGGTTGTGGTTATGGAGGTTATAGAGGTTGTGGTTATGGAGGTTATAGGGGTTGTGGTTATGGAGGTTATAAGGGTTGTGGTTATGGAGGTTATAGGGGTTATAGTTATGGAGGTTATAGGGGTTGTGGTTATGGAGGTTATAGGGGTTATAGTTATGGAGGTTATAGGGGTTGTGGTTATGGAGGTTATAGGGGTTGTGGTTATGGAGGTTATAGGGGTTGTGGTAATGGGGGTTATAGGGGTTGTGGTTATGGGGGTTGTGGAATGGGAAGGTTGGGGTTATGGAATAGGGTCATGGGGGTTGAAGGGGGTTGTGGTTATGGAGGTTAATATTATATAAACGAATTTTATACAGGGTGTTGTGTAATTCGATGCATATATTTTAACCATATACAGAAAAACTCAATTTTCAGGAGTAAAAAACCTGAAAACTCCTTCTTTTTCGAGAAATGAAGACCTGAAATAATTTTAGATTCCCGTAGGCATAGGCCTACAATGCAGCCAACGAGTAAAATCTAACTTCTTGGGCAGGCTGTTGGCGCGCGCTTTAACCTATGCCTACGGGAATCTAAAATTATTTCAGGGTATCATTTCTCGAAAACGAACGAGGTTTGAGGTTTTTGACACTGACGAAGATTATTTTATATAGCGTTTTTCTTTATATGATTAAAATATGCGCACCGAATTACACAACACCCGGTATATTAATTTTATATGTATGAAGAATATTCACATACAAACTAATTTTACGGAAACTGTCACTCACAGTTCCCCGATAGCAGTGGGATTCTTGATGCGAGTGAGCATGCCGATGGGGAGGTAGAAGAGAATCTGCTTCATTTCTGTGATGTTTGCTGTGGTCCACAGCGCCGGGTCTCCGAGCTGCTCCAGCAGCAGCCGCACCTTCACGGGGGAGGCCTGGGGCGAGACGCTGGGGATCACTTCTCCATAAACGTTGCTTATTTAGTGGGCGGAATTTATGGTAAATATTAATGTTGGTGACTAAATAATGAGGTCGCTGACTAAAATAATAATGTCGCTGACTGAATAATAATGTCTCTGACTAGATGCCAACAGCTTATGATAAATAAAAATTTAATGGCTTTTTTAAATTACTGTGTGTGAACAGTTGGCAACAAAAAATACATAGAAAGTATACCCTAATAAATTTGAAGTACAAATGCGAATCACATATTTTACTATAGGTATGTGAAGCGTATCCAAGACCTCAAACTATCTGTAACCTATCATTTATTTTGCTAGAGATCTAGTGTCCCTCACGCCAGGAGTGATATTGATGTCTAAGTCATCATTATGTCAACATAAGTCAACTGGCACCTCAGAGAGCAAATAATGGTCTTCACTCAAGGCCAAACAAACAATCCTGACTGCGCAATTAAGCAAAAGAGACACCGGCTCGTGAAACTCAAACAAACAATCCAGAAATTGAACAAACAAACAAGCACACCAACAGACAAAAAAACAGAATCGTACACTACAAAGCCATATCTAGGGCCGGAGTTTTCACTAATTTGCGCAGTCGCAGCGTTACAGATAGTAGCGGAAGCTCTCCCCAGTGGAATTCGCTGCGCTACGTACACTTTGCTGCGCAACGTACACTTTTCTGCGCTAAGTACACTTTTCTGCGCTACGTACACTTCGATGCGCTACGTGCACTTTGCTGAGCTACGTACACTTTGCCTTCACTCCAAATAAAACGTCGCTCCCAAGATCACTCAGCATAGAACACAACCGCTGCGTCATCACATACCATTTTTTCACTCATAATCTAAAAACGAAAAATTACCAGTAGCGTAGCCAAGTTCTCTCATGAGAACTTACACTTCGAGGTGTATGGGCGGAAACGACCGCGTAACATGTTTGAAATTTTCGGGCCAGGTCTGCTTAGTTGTCCTAGTTAGCCGAACTTACTGGAGTCAGAGCTAGCTAACTAATTAGATCTAAGTAACATAGTAAGTAATTAACTTAATCAAAGTTACTGACTGATTAAAAATCTAAGTAACCAATCAGTTAATTCAGGACCTAATTAGCAATCAAACAAATGAAGCAACTCAGAAGTTTCATAAAAACTCCGAATTATTAACAAACAAAACAACAGATCATTTTACGAATTACTCAATCAAAAATCGAACAAAACATCTAATTGAATGACAAACTAAATAATAGCGTCGCTGACTAAATAACAATGTCGCTAACTAAGTAACTATGCAGCTGACTAAATAACAATGTAGCTGACTAAATAACAACGTCGTTAACTAAATAACAATACAGCTGACTAAATAACAACGTCGTTGACTAATAACAATGCAGCTGACTAAATAACAACGTCGCTGACTAAATAACAATTTCGCTAACTAAATAACAATGCAGCTGACTAAATAACAACGTCGCTGACTAAATAACAAGGCAGCTGACTAAACACCCCAGCGTCAGCACCCCGCCCAAGACTAACACTGGCGCTGGGCAGCAGCGTGCGGAGCTGATTGATGGCCTCAGCTCGGCTGACGTTGACAGACAGCAGCAACTCGAGCTCGTCCTTCACTCGAGCTGACACTTTGTTCTTTTGTACGTAGTTGCGCACGTCATACGGTAGGGTGGTGAGTGGGCCGACCTGAGTGGGGGGTGGGTTGGTGAGTGGGCTAGTGGGTGGGCTGGTGAGTGGGCTGGTGAGAGGGCTGGTGGGTGGGCTGGTGGGTGGGCTGGGGGG
>JACJUY010012504.1:0-17823 GCA_014220935.1 Platorchestia sp. MABIK | reverse complement strand
CTTAGGTCAGTGCTGCCTCAGTCACAATGCTCGTCAGTGCTGCCTCAGTCACAATGCTCGTCAGTGCTGCCTTAGGTCAGTGCTGTCTCAGTCACAACGCTCGTCAGTGCTGCCTCCATGCACGAGTGGAGCAGCAGAGGCACACAACTCGCCCCGAGTAACGACCGCCACACGAGCGCAGTGCAGCTGAAGTGTTTTGCAGGAGTATCTCCGTCATCTGTTCTGATGAAGCCAAAATTCCAAAAGAAATATTGCCTAAATCAATAACTCATCAGGAAATATCGACCTCGTCTCAGATAAAAGTTCAATTTTGAAGCGATTCCTAGGGCCGTTAAGTTATATACGTCAGAAAGCGCCGTTGCAGTCAGTGGCCTCTACAAGTGGATGAGCGTGAGAATTTAAGGTAGTTTTATGAATGAGAAAAAACTGCTGTAGATTTTTCTCGACCTCATATGCATTCGATGATCGGATTTTATTTTGCACGTAATATGATGGTTTTTGAAGACCTTGTTGATCCAATTTTGTACATACCTACTTCATGATCGTTAAAACACAGACAAGAAATCAGAGTGATTATTTCAGAGCATTTATTTAGCATTAAAAATTACAGTGTACCAATACCTGACCCTGTGAATAGATATTTTTTGCAGAATTTATTAGGATTCAACTGACAAGACGCGCTTTAATCATTACCCTCATCTATCTATCTACGTAAAAACCTTGGAAACCCGCACATCATTATAATTTAATTTTCTTGTAAAATACGTGCAATTAACCTAGAAATGCAAATGATCTTTTGGAATCTCTCTTCATGTGGTATCCTAATGTCCCTTCACGGAGAATTGTTTTTATTGCAATTATGTATCAGACCAGTCCATACATGTATACATACCTATGCCTCACCTATAACAATATCTATACCTAAACATATACCCCGACTTATACTATCACCTATACTTATTGTATCACCTATACCGCCATTTATATTTCTAACTATACCTAAACCAATATTTACAACAATAACTACGCCTATACCTAAGCCAGTACATACGCCCATATGGTCATGTATAGCTATACCTATACCCACACATATAGCTGCCCATACCTACCCAACCCATATAATTACCATTACCCATATTAATTATTTCAACCCATATAATTACTATGTTTCCAACCCATAAAAGTATGAAGTTTTTAAGCCAATTAATTACGATGTTTCCAAACAATATAATTGCGAAATGTCCCAACAAAATAATTGCTAAGTGTCCGAACAATTTGAATGCTAATTTCAAAATAACATGATTATTTGACTTACTTAAAAACAACATATTTGACCAGTTGACAAGCAATAAAATCGACCCCAATACAATAAAATAAATTGACAAGTTTATAACTCTGTTGTATAAAGGCTTCACCGCTCGATTGGAACATAACTCATAACTATATATAGTATTACGACGACGCTGATTCTACTACTTGATAGTTTGCGTACGATTGTCACCCCCGGTAATGACTATTTAGAGCATGATATAATCGCTGCTAATGCAAGTTTAAATATGTACGATGCACGCTATTGCTTTTCGTCGGATTAAGCCGTGTAAAAAGACTAAAGCAGATCAGTTTGCCAACAATCCTGAAGCTGTTATTGGCCAATGAGCATACGATTCTAATGCCACTATTGGTTACGTAGCTTTCATTTCTAAAGCTACATTTAGCTAATTGGTGTACGATTCCAAAGCAAAAACGATAATTATCATAAAACTTTAAGTCTACCAGTGGCTAGATTGTACGCCAGTGCAGTATAGGCTACTTAGTAAAGCGCGATTAAGCTGATTTTGGTTTTCGTGCCTCAGCTTAATCGTTTTTCGTAATGGGATTAATTTACCACAGCAGCAAGGTTCGTTGAGTGCAGACTTGACTGCAGCCTAAGTAGATGTAACGGCAGTCATGCTTAGCTAGCGAGCTTATAGCTCATGTCTATCGAAGAAATTAGCACTTCATCTGCCATACATCAGGCCGAGAATTGCATGAACTATTTACAAGCTTTCTCTCCGTGCATAAACAGCAGCGGGCTTCTCCTTGTCAAATTTTAATTAAAGATATACAGCATCTCACTTGTTTCATGCTCCTACTCTTTTTGTGCGACTTCTCATGCATAGGCAACTCGGTGGCGTGAACAATTCTTGTAACTAGGAATTTGATCAGTGTAGTTTTCGATTAGATTTTAAGATTGAACGTTTATTTTTTCGACTCATAGTACAACATCCCTTATTTAGGCCACCAATGCAGGGCATCATGTCGTCACCGACGTCAAAATAACGAAGGAACAAACAAGCCAGTCCAACTTGTTCGCCGCCTGCATGCATGTTTTTCGCCGCCGGAGCGATTTAATCGCTTAAATCGCTTAGGCGGCGAAAAACATTCATGAAGGCGACGAAAAAGTTAGACTGGGAATCGGCTTAAATTTTGTCTTACTACTTCAGTTATCTCGTTCAAATATCTACTTTTATTCAACACATTAGGGTATACATTCAACCAAAATTGGTGTGACATAAAGTTACTCACTGAATGAAATATGTCAATAGCACTTATTACCAGTATCTGTCAAGGGTTGAAGAGTCTATAAATCCAATTATTTTACTCGATCTTAAATCTGTGTTTTGAAGTTGAATAATCTGCATCAACTGGTTGAAACGACTAACATATGATGGCTTTTCACAGTTTTGAGCATTATTGAATCATCTAAAGCCTACGGCTAGGACTTTTTTCTAAATTTTGTCCCTGATGAAATCACAATTTCGTAATTACTGTTTCACAATTCATTTCCTAATCTTAATATACACGGAAACCGTGAGCAACGAAAACAAATAATTTTGAATTTTCGAACGAAAATTTTTTGTTATACTCCATGAGCCATTTGAAAAAGATTACGGGAAAACAATTTTCACAAAAAACTCTCTTTCTTGAGATTTGAGGAGAAAATTTGGCCGACGAACTTCAAACACTTGATACAAATATAACTCTTTCTTGCACCATCGAGAATCGGAAAGGAAAATGTGTATCATCCCATACAGGCAAATTTAAAAGTCATCGAGAATACCCATACATGCAAATTTCAAAGTAATCTAAATTTTTTAAAGGAAGTGTAGTCTTAGAATGTAGTATTCATTTACACATTTATTCCATCACCTGAAACTATTTCACAAATGAATCACTGGGGTAAGTATAAAATTTGTATAGCTGGAATATGTTTGGTCAGTATTAGTATAACATTTTTATTATCGGCTTAGCATCAGTATCAAGTATTTATACGAAAACCATTTCATCAATAAATGAGAGGGTAATATAAAGGTAGAGAAAGTTTACTGTCTAAAGAGCATGAGTACAGAGTTTAACGAGCAATTTGTTCAACCGATGTTATACACAAATATATGCGCACGATTTTGTAGATATATTATTGAAAATATTTAGCTTAAGCTTAATCTGCTTTCTCCTCATTTATTTGCTATGACAAAAATTCAGAAGCTCACTTCCCCGCTCTCAAATTCCTTACAACAATTACGGGCACTGACAACCTTTTAAACACGTCAACTGCGGACATTTGATCTGAAATTTACTATTCAATTCCTATTAAACTCAACTTGAACATACAACATCTAAATAGAGAAAAATAAAATAAAGAGTGGGGAATTTACTATTCAATTCCTATTAAACTAAACTTCCAACATTCAACTACCATATGGACAAAAATAAAAAGTTTTATATTTACTATTCAATGCCTACTAATCTCAATTTCAACATTCAACTACCATATGGACAAAAAAAAAGGAAGTTTTATATCTACTCTTCAATGCCTACTAATCTCAATTTCAACACTCAACTTCCAAATGGACAAAAATTCAAGAAAGAGTGCCATCATCTGCCTTTGGTAAAGTAAATAGGAAAAATACAAAAAGGGAGTCCACTGGCGAGTCGCACGCATTATAAAACTTTCTTCATTGACCACCGGTGGGTCACTGAAGCGTTTTAATTATCCATTAAGCGTTTTAACTATCCTTTACGTGTGCCTCGAATTAATTGATTAAGGATTTTGTTCCTCATTGGTAAATTACGATAGCAATGATTTCGCATCATAAAGCAATTTTTAATCAACTAAAATTTTCTAAATTACATTCCACTTACCCAAAATTTAACCTTATATGGGACTGCAAATAATAATTTGCTCTGATTTTTACAAATAAATGATTGAGTTCAAATCATTTACGTCAATAAGCTGTGGATGCACGTAAAACTAAGAATCATACTCTAGTCTGTACAATGTGTTCTGCCTAATTATAAGGCATAAGAAGTAGAGAGTCAAAAACTCCGACAAAATAAGAAAAGTGGACACTTTTCAAACTTCTGTGCGTTAGGGTTAGAGATTCAATAATTAATTATGTAATATAATTATGCAAAATGAAATAATTATCTAAAACAGTTTAATTATGCAATATAATTTAATTATGTGATACAATATAATTATGCAATTTTATATAATAAGATAATGTAATATAATTATGTAATGTATTAAGTAGAGCTTCCAAAATTCATCGAAAATAAAAAATGTTGACACAATCCGACCTTCTTCACGCTAAAGATTCAGCGCCATTAACGGAACAAAAGCCCTTGTGGCTATGATAATTTGGAGAAATTTGCATGCACTCGCATTGCTTGAAGGAAAATAGAGCATATGTGAATGGAGAAGCGGTGTGGGTTTGATCAGAGATTAAATTAATCTGACACTTTAAAATGCGTTCTCGTCAGCAGCTGATATTATAAGGAATCTATTGAATATTAATGGCCTTCAGCAAAAAACTGCTCAATATTCTCATGCTCGATTCTCGTACTGAGTCAGCGGTTGTAATCTATGGGCTCTCCTTTATACATATATCCATATGCATATATGTATATGTATATATATGTATATGTATATATATACATATGTATAAATTTATTTATATATATACATATACACTCTTTCATTTATAAATATATGTGTGTGGGCACATATAATATTTATATTTATATTCTTCGTTAAACTTTCTTCCGAAGCCCAGACAGGAGAAAGGTAGAGTCGAACAAGGCGCTATGCTTTGCGAAATAATATTCAGCATCGGAACACGTCAAGCGAATGGCATATAAAAATGGCACGCAGCGCTACTTCATATGACCCGCCTTGATTTCCACACACACAGCCGAGCATATGCCGGGCACAGGCAGGATGCTGCTTAATTATGCCTAATGAACGTTCAATGGACAGTAACAGGCGTAAAGCTTGCATAGAATGCATTGGCAAACATGAAAAAGTAGATCGCGAAAAACTGCCCTCCATAAGCCCGCTTGACAGTTAATATGGGCTCATCTGGACCCAAGGAATGACGACGAGGGGTCCTGACATCAATAAAACCAACCCCAGCCAAATGGGACCGACGCTTTAGTAAGACTTTAACTGGGCTTCTTTTAATTGCCGCCTTCATGTGGTGTCAGCAGTGCGCAGGCTAAATGTGGCTTCGAAGAAATGCTGTCGAGAAAACGAGGGATCATTTGCAAATTAGGCATTCCATCTTAATTGGTACTGAAACTCACTTCTTTAATAGGAACGTGAAATTCATACACAAAATAACTACCTAATTTCAGGTAGTCATATTCAAATTTTAAATGCATGGACAAAATTCAAACCTAATTGTTACGGAAGCTGATTTTTTATGGGAACTTGGCTTACATGGAACAAATGTCAGCCTAATTGCATCATAAAATTGATATTTTAACTGGAACGTGAAATGCAAGGACAAAAACTTGCTCAAGTGCTGCTAAAATTGCTTTTTTTTCTCAAGCATAAAATACGCGAACAAAATGCCAATGTTATTGCTGCCGAGCTGACTTTTTACTTTGACGTGAAACTAAAGCACAAAATACAAGCGTAGTTACTGTTGGAATTGAACTTTAGCTGTGAAGTGAAATACACTGACCAAATGGTGAAAATTGTTATACTCCAAATTTTAGCGCATTATTATTTTTTCAATCTTTCTATGTATGTGTAAGGTCTGAAATATTTTTTCTCGTGAATTAGTGCATAGATAATATGGTATTCTTTGATTCATGATTCAATCTTTAAAAATATTCGTTGAGGCCTTGCCTGAGATTCTCACTCTTGAAGTTGAATGATGCAAAATGGCATACGCAAGATTATTTTTTAGCCTCCTATTCCTCTTGTCAATCTTACTTCACCTTCTCTCAGCCTCCGATTATTCTTGACATGAAGGCTTTTTGCCGGAAATTTTCATTGATGCTTGCAGACAGTCGAGAGCTGCGATTTCTATCTATTCTGCGGCATTGAATGATAAAACACCTTCAAGGATTTTCTAAGTTGTACCGCTGATGTATTGGACGTACTTCTTGTCATATAAGAAAGCTGAAAATAGTTTTATTAAACACTGAAAATAATCGTATTATGGTTGCGCTCTTGAACTACTTTGAAATTACTCCTTGTCGCTCGGAAACCACGATGTAAATGGTCATCGCAAAATCAAATTTGCTATTGTCTTCATCTGACATTTTGGAACCTCTAATATAGCTCGCCATGATCACGCTGGTTAACTTGTACGCTAATCTGTACTCATTCTTCCTGTATCCTCAATCTCTAAAATAGTCAAAACGCGCATGTCATTTTTCCAAATTTGGATGGCTTCTCCGACACTGAAAATATTTCAAAACCCGTTTAACCTAAAACAGGATTACGTAAATCACATGTGCTACATGTGCTTTTACTTCTGAAATGAAAAGATCATCACAAAGACAGGGAAAAATCATTACTCCATTGGTAATCTCATATAATTCGATTAACCAATTTAGGAAAGCATTTGAACATCATAGATAATAGCAGTGCTTTCGTCTGAGCCCAAAAGAGTCCAGACTTTTGAAGGTAAAGTTCGAATTCGGAGTGTGATAGGTAGCTGCAGTAGCTAACCATATTCAGGTGGTTAAAGAGTTCTACCTTAATTATTCTCACTCCGAGGCCGAGTGTGACACAAGTCGAGGAGAACCAGAGTCACAAGTAAGTGCACACTCAGGCTAAATCTTCACAGTTGTTAACATTCAGAATGCATGAGTTCCAAACAACTGATCAAACTCAGTCTAATTTCTTCACACATGTTCGCAGTCAGAGTACAATAGTTTCAAACCGCTGTTGAAACTTTGCATTTCATAGTTTTCCACAAGTGTCAACAAATATAAGAAAGCAATTATTCGGACACAACTAAGCGAGTTCTTCACGATTGATCAAACTCAAAATAATGAGTTTCAATAAAATCGTTTATTTCCAAAAAATTTCATAAATGAGTAAGTATTCCAACTCAGAGTATCACAGTTCTTCACAACTGTTCACGCTTAGAACACAAGAGCTTACAGCAATTACTCAAACTTAAAGCACTGGCGTTCTGCTCAACAGTCTGAAGTCAAAGAACTCTTTAACTATTGAGGCTGATGTTAACAGAAGAGCACTTCTCACTGCTTGCCCAGCTGTAGAGAACTTGGAAACCTTACGAGGAAATTTACATTGTGCAGCTAATATTTGTTTTAGTTTTGAACATAAATCATTCAAAAACATTTTCCCATTTACCTCATGTTGGATTGATACAATGACAAGAACTAGGACTTAAGCAAAAATCCTTTTTGAGACTAAGACTAATAAATGAGATAGGTAAATATATCTTTTGTCCAATAAAAAAGCCACTCGTTAATTTCAAAATCATTTGAATGAAGCTCAACACAGGTTGGCGGTGCACTCGGTTCCAATACGCTCCACAGGTGAACCAGTGTTATCAAGCGGACGAATATTCAGAATGCAAGCAACGCAGATCATGACACCTCATGTCATCTTAAGTCCATAACCAATCACAACAAACTAGATCGCCCAATCACTTGCTGCTCGCGGTTCAACGGACCGCAGTAAATTAGCGTACTTTAATTCGTCGCCATTTTAATGATGTCAAAAACAAACCGCCATCTCGAGCATAGAACGTCCTTCTGAAGCTCCCTCCAGCTGAGAATGATGCCAGATGTTTTTTGCCTTCGTTTTGAAGTCGCTTAAACGGCAGTAAATGACCTGTGTCGATCCTTAGCTCGATAGTAAAGACGGTCTAGTTATACACACAAGCTGCAGCTCCTATGCTCCGCCTGATTTTGTCACAGTGCTAAACAATTGCTAACGATCTTTAAATCCGTCGTTAATTGCCGGTGGGCTGTAAAACCTAATTTATTGATTCATTCTCAGGCTTTATCGGTAACGTTTAGACCTTCTTCATGCATGCTCGGACTCGCTTCTATTGAATGGTTTCAAGCCCATTAAATAATTAGTTTTGAGGTTATAGTAGGTTTTGCAGGTTATAGTAGTAGTTCGGAGGTTACAATAGGTTTGTTCAGCCTCCTTCTGCTCCTATCTCATGTTCTAGTAACTAATTTTTTCGAAAAAGACACAGGTTTTTTACTCACAAGGTTTAATTCACTTTAAAACATTCTCCCATGCACGTTAAAGAATTTAATGAATTGGCAAGCATTCCTCTTGAGAATCACGCTTAATACAATTATTCACAACTGTCCCACTATAAAAAATTAGTTTTCCTGAAAGATCAAATAATTTTCTGCCAGAGGCAGTTCAGTCATTTACTTTTCGTTTGCGAGAGAAGTATTTATTTGAACAGCACGATAATTGTTCGATAATTTTTTTTTCATTTTTTCGTTCACTATTTTATTTGGGGATGAACTGGATTGCCTTCTCCGGCCCGCCCATAATATGGCTGTCTGAACCACGTGGTATGAAGAAAGACATTCCAAAGACCGTTGTCAATGGAGATGCAGGCTTCAGACAGTGTTTAGAGTGTATAATGTCTCTGTATTTATTAGCCCCTGCAGACTTGCTGACCTGATTACCCTGAATTATAAGGGTGAGACGCCCTCTATGTCCAGCTCTAAAGTTCATAAATCAGGGCAGTTTGGAGCTCAAAATTGCTCTGGTGTCGTAAATAATTTCAAATGATACGTTCATGCACGAATATATAAAAAACCGCGCTCAGGTAGCCTCTTAAACGGCTACCCAGTATTGTTTATTCTAATCACATCTGCTGAGGCGTATTCGTATCTACGAACAAGCGGGTATAATTAAAGAAATCAATCGTTTTTTCATTGCTCGAATAAATAAACTGAGAAACTGCACTGTCTCCCGAAATTAATTTAGCAAACCATTGTTGATAATCAAGCGTAATGGGGGGCATCATAGTTCTTCGGAGTTGCCTGTTCCTAGTCTTCACATGAAGAAGAAAACAGTTGAAAAAATATATAATTATCCTTGCAAATGCAAAAAACACGGCGCACTCGCTCAGTCCTTCGAACAATGTCAATTAAACCCACAAGTGCATCTGCAGTATCTAACACAGAGACTAAAAAAATTAATGTCACTTTCATTGGACCGCACCTGGGAGAGTCATTTTAGACGCTTGGTCGATTTTTCATCTAGGCTGTGAATATTCCGCGTGAATTGAGCATAGCAAACATCCGTTGCGAAAATGAAGGAAACTTCTTGCCAAACAAAATATTGTTTGAAATGTCGTCAACATAAGAAGCTAGAGTATCGAAAAATTTGAAATGAAAACTAGATTAATATTATGTTAACATAAAGTTAACTTGAACGCCGTGATATGTCGAAGAAATAACTGTTGTTTATTTATGTCCCATGCAAAATTCTGTAATTCGAACATTATTATTATTTCATTTCAATACACTAAATATTGTAGTAATTTCTTCGATTTCGGTGAACTAAAGATTGGAATGCTTAACTTTCGGTCATTCATGTTTCATAAGTTTTGATTCAGCCATGATGGTTTGATTTTAATCATTGATCATTGCTGTGAAATTTTTGAATCAATTGTCATGTGAGGAAATGAATTTTATTTAGTACAAGATGAAAAACAGTGCCATTTAACATCTATACAGCAATAGATAGCAATGAATTAATGTATCATTATTCCTATTTATAAATCATAATGAATCGATGTGAAAGAAAATATATCCCTTTCTTCTTTCTCTAAATTTCTAATGAAATTTAGAAACGGACTCTCTCTAGCAAATGCATCATAATATTTAAGTTAACGCAAGCATGAAAACACAATTGATACTAAACTCCAGAATATACCAAAAAAGGGGTAGCATTCAGCAATACGCAGCCACGCCGAGAAGTGTAGTGCAATTATTCGTGAAAGTGATTTTAAAATAATAGACAGTTCTTTCCGTGATTTTAACATTAGGAGTTTAGAATCTTTGCATCTTTTTAAGGAAAAACCAAATTTAAACAACATGCGTAGCTCGTATCTCCTTCAGATATTAATGCATTGTTGTCCATTTTAGTATATTCTGGAATTTAATATATAAGTTATACATATTGATGTTAATTATTGATGATGAATATTGATATCCAATATTGATGTCACAAACAATTTTTTCATTTTTGTGTTTTTAAATTCATTATTTGAGGTCAGCATGTTTCATTTGCAGGCGACGCAGATGTTGCACAAACATCGTGATGTCTGATCAGTTATTCTATTTTCATAAATTATATTATTTTAAATTCACATTAACGCGAGCCGAACATTTTTCGTGCAACGAAATTTCGTTCATGTTTTAATGTTAGTAAAAATCCTCAAAATTAACATATCACTTGTGTACGTACAAGTAACTGGGATAAATCCATAGGTAAACTGTATGAAACGTTCATTCTTTTAAATTGCGCAATGAAAATTAAACCAAAAAGTAGACAAAGTCTACTATTTGTTAATTTTAAAATTAAAAATGGATGGAAGGTCTATTTATGTTTCAAATTGTCATCGTACTCTTCAGAAGAATAACTAGTCAGTACAGTCTACTTAGTTCTTTGGTTTTTATTGAAGATCAGGACTTTCCTACAACTTTTCGTGTACCTGAGCGTTCGTAGAACTTTCCTCGTGCTCACAAACTTGTTCAGCAGCGTGTGTCTTTGCGTCAACATTTTCTGGTAAACGTTGACTGTCGGACTAAATTTACATCACGATTTCTTCAACATGGTATGTTCATTGCAATGGGAAAACTGAAATTCCAAGCTTACGAGGTCCAAATTTTCATACCTGCCAACCTTCTAAAATTGATGCTTAACTTGGTTGTTGATCAAAAGAATAAATATACAGTTGCCATTCCCAGTCAAATGTGAATGGCATTTGAAACTACTGGTATAAGACAGACCCTAATGCATGTAATTCATATTTCCCGAATAAAATGATCACTTTCATTGCACATTTCGAAATTTCGAGCTCATTTACAATTGTTTTTTAACATTTTTCTCTTTTACTGTTCTCAGTAATTTTATCATCCTTACATTCGCCATGTCCAGGACTTTATTTTTAGATACAAATTTTGAGGGGCACCTGCAGTTACGTGACAATGGTCTGAGGCTCGAGAAACTGATATTTACTTAGGAGGTTGAGTAGGAGCATCTCTACAGATTCGTAATTTACTCTGAGTAGCCTCAGCCCATAGGATTTGGTCTATGCGCCAAGTGCAGTTGATTTTTCGGTTTTTGTGTTAATCTACTTTTTGAGTCAGTATTTTTTGTGAAAAATAATTTCCTAGTGTTCGAAAAAATACTAACACCTACAAAAACATCAAGACTATGAATTGTGAACAAGCTTCTCACTATTTACGAAAGTGTCGTCATGCGCTGTTACTGAGTCCTGAGGACTACTCTGAATAACTGAGAAATCATTTCCGATATTAATCTCCGTCTACTTACGTCGAGACTAAGCTACCAAAATAGAGGTAAACAGGAGCATAAGCTTCTATTTTTCATCGATATAATAAGAAAGACATGTGCTCGTCGTAGAATATGTATGATGTAACTCTCATTGAAAGTTTAAAGCAATTTTCCTTCTATGCTATCGCTTGTTACTACATCAAATGTTTACCCTGAAGATACCTGGTGCCACTGAACAGCTCTGTTGATACCTGTATAAATACCGTTTAGTCTGTGAGAGGTAAGAAGTCTTTCTCACGTCCAGAAGAAAGACAACTGGATGATTGCTTCGCGTTGTGCGCATAGTTGACATCCTCATAGAATTGCGGGAGGGAATAATTCAGTTCAGAATTCTAAACGATGAACATGTGTTCATGGACCTTATCAACCAAATAACAAAGCTCGACGTATTTATACCCCTTTATCCTCCTTTAATAAAGATAAGTAGGGAATACCCGAGAAATTGCAGTACAATTATGTGGAATCGTGGGAAATTATAAGAGAATCGTGAGTTCTTCTGAGTCTGGATACAAATTTTGACGAAAGTTTTGGATTATGATTAAACAACATCATAAATGGAAAAAAATTTCTGTTCAATGTGAAATACGAGATATAAGTTGTCATCAATGGACCGTTGTTAGTTTATTTTTTGAGTAATTGATCAGCGTTTATTGCATTGCTATTCAAGAACCGGATTCGACACTCGAAGTGACCCATAAAAATGAGGTTAATGAAGGTTCATTGCAACGCTTTCAAGACTCTTTATCTTTCGTGAGAAGGAAGCTGAATCCATTACGTAGGCGCGACAAAAGCAAATACTTACGTAGACTTTTTGTGCTCTCACGTGTGCTTTTATTGTATCTCAAAAATGATGGAATATCTCAAGTGCTTCGAAACTTAATGAAAAAAAAATTCTGACGGGGTTCGAGTGCGATGCAATTTAGAATTTCAGGAACACAGTTAGCTTGAAATTAAAATATTTAATTGTAAAAATTAAATTTCAAAGTTTAACAACTTTCTTTCAATTACAAGATCGTTCGATTCCTTTTCAATACGATTCGGGAAATCAGATTTTAATCAGAAAAGCTAGTACTATGTCATCTGATTGTCTTCCTTGCGCAGCACACTTTATCAAATGCGATTGCTGGAGTGGATTTAGATTTTGTATTTTTGTCCGCAACGCTACGGATTGTATGAGAGATTTACAACCTAGTCACTAAAGTACACGATTGCATACTCAGCTCAATAGGATTTAGTAGTTACATTCAGGACCTGAAGATTATGGTTTTACTTCCATAACTCTGCCTCGAATTTCTTCATCGGCGGCGGACAAGCACGATAAACTTAAACCAAACAAACCATAAAACTAAATTAGGGGAGCCTCAGCATAAGAAGACGTTCTTGAATATGCCATTGGAAAACCTACGTCTCTAATGCGCATGCCTTTGCCCTTACTGGTGACGAGAATATTATCCGGCCTCTGATTTCGTATTTTTATTTTGGGTGGTCGGTTGCTCTTTCATTTTTGGTCCCGCGTTTTGTTTCATCGCTGCCAAATTTAGCGTCGACTCATTTTCGTTTTTGTTTCACAACTTTTTCGTTTTATCACTGTTGCGTTTTTCGTAAACGTTGCGCAAGGAAGAATAACTAGTATTCGAACGCCAATCAGCTTTGAGAAATTCAGGATTAGGTAGGCCACTGAAGAAAAGTTAATTATGAATTCACGACATTTCAGGTTATTTTTCTATGGTATGATTTAAATGCTCTCACAATGGAACGAAATTTAAAAAATAACCAGAATTATCGTTGGCGATTTGCACTGTAATCTCAATAACGCCGTGAAAGTCAAATTGAGAGGAAAATATAAAATAACTTGAGCATAGTGATATCTATTTTCCAGCAACTACATTACTGCTATTTATTGCATGGGTTAGTTGTTAGAGACATCAAACACGTATTTATTACAGCACAAGTACAGCAAAAAGTTCGAGGCTTCTCACATTTGTTAGGGTAGATATATAATCTTATTAGTGAAGCCTAACAAGCCTCACCTAGTGAGCAGTTTTGTCTCGTATGATAGCATTAATCAGATCCTCACCTACTCGGCCCTAGTTTGTGCAGAAATGTTCTTACTGACGCAAAGGCAAAGCCGAATTCTATTCAACACACATTACGTTTGCATGGACGGGCAGCTCCTCTGGTGATGTAGAAAATGAAGACAGCTGGCTAAAGTGGGTGATTCTGTACTCAATCACCTTGCACTCCACTGCTTCTAAGGCAAGAGTTGAGTAAAGTATTGAAATTGAAAGGGGAAACGTCGTGGTAAAATGATGCGTAGACAGGTCACTTGAAGTAGGTATTCAATTAATCTTGCCTACATTTGTTAGAGTCTTCTTTCTATATTACAGCAATCAGATAAGCCCCAGCATCAGATTAATTTGCCCTTGCCCTGTCAGTGACACCAGAAAAAATTTATAAAGATATTGATATGCTTTATCCATCAATGGGTGCAATAATTGAAATGATGTCACTTGGGACGAAGAAGATAGCATTGAAGTACCTCTAATAACTTTGATATGTGACCTGTGGCGGCATTAATTCGTGACCTTCAAGAACATCGTCTCTTGCCCACTCTATTGTTCTCAAATGTAGCATATCCACGAAAGAAGTAAAATTCATCACTGATGAATTATCCCATGATTCCTATTTTATTTGGTGATCATACTCGTATGCTAATCACTGTATCAAGGGTCATCGTTTGAATGGCTTTGTTGATTAAATTCAAATGCTAACAGTGCCACGCTAAGGGAATTTAGGCGCGCTACAACATCTTGTAGTTACTAGATGAGTTTTAGTTATTTCCTATTAGTGCATAAGTAGAATACGCTTAAACATTCGCGTGGAGCTAAGTATCTTGAGTAAATTTGTAAAAAATTTTCTTGAGTAAATAAAAAATTCTGATGAGACGTGTTCTAAGTTTTCCGATGGATTTTGATTGAAATTATAATGATCTTTAATGAACTACGTGAGTGTTTGAACATGACGAGCTGTTTCAAACCGCAAGAAGACGCTAAGAAGTTAGGACTGCTAAGTGAGAGATATTTATGTTCCATTAAAAGCTTGATTGATTTAAGAATCACAGTGCAATTTGTTATATTGTTAATTTCCTAATACGATAGTTGAAAACAAAAATTCCTACTCTAAAAAAGCTGGAATTGCATCTTAGTTACCTCGCTGTCCAGTGATTTTAAGAATAAACAAGCCAGCATGACCGTATTAAGACAAAACCTACATCCCCGTACGTCCCCTCATGGCACGACCGTCCCGACGACACGAGCTCTGACCGTAAAACGATTCCTGTCTATTGCAAGACGACGCGCGTACACACGCCCCACACATCGCGAGTTGGACCTTTACGCCTTGTTCGACCCGCTTTGACGACTCGTTTTATGAGCAGTACTCGAATTAATTAGACGTTATCGCCCGGACCCAAGTTCTGCAAAAAACAATGACTTCCATTCGTGCTGTATGAGGTCCGATGCTGCGAAAGCTCAGCGAAAATTTGTGGTGTTTCGTTTCTCTAATAATTTTTCTTAAGTTCTCTTTGTGGGCTTAATTTATGCATTTATTATTCTCTGTTGTACTGTGACACAAGTTTTTGAATTATTCATTTTTTTCTCAAAGTTTTGTCCAATTTAATCCTTTATTAATTGGATACAAGGTGTCCTGTATTTGCAATTTCTGTCTATTTCCTTTGTTGCATTGTTTTTAATTCTCTCTGTTTATGGTTCTTGTGTTGCTCACTCTCTTGAATATGTGCATTTAGTATGTTGGATCTGTGGGGGATTTTTTCGAATAATTTGCGTACTCGTGTGTCTGGGAATCACACTTTCGACCAAAACGTCTCATCTTGGTATACATGTGTGAAATACGAAAAGGATAGTATTTAAAAAAGTGTTCTATTGCATGGAAACACAGGCTTGAAATATTTCTGTATTCCCGAGAAGCCTAGTTTTCTGATGGCTTTGAATTTATTGAAAAAAGAAAAAAAGCTCAATAATTGGTCGTTCGGTTTAGCCTACGAACGGTTTCGCAAGCCTTCGTGTTTGAGGCGGATTTTAAATGAGATGATATTTCCTAACGGGCAAAGAAGTTTTCAGCCTTAACGGTTACAGAACCCGACAACTAAATACTGAATTAAATATGAATAAATTATTCCTTTGTCTCTGTATTTTACACTTTTCTGTCTTTATCTTGTTTTGTGAGAACTTAATTTTTCTGTTCATAACCTGCGAGAGTTATCATGTAAATAGGTAGTCGTTTTGAAGCATTAAATATAAACATTACGGTATTTTAAAATAGCTCTTTATCGTTTTATCTCTGTTTTTATTAGTGTGATCTTGTCCGCCATGTTTCTGTGCGATAAAATGCCCTGTTTATAATATTTTTTGCATGATATTCTTTTCTAGTGGGAACAAAATATTGTGCGAAACCATCTGCGCTCTTATTAAAGAATGACCTTATATTTTCATGTCATTTTTCTGCTTTCAATGTGTATTTCGAGAGCCTTATTGTATTTCAACTCCGGTCATTGTTTTATTTGTCCGAGATTCATGCATTTTCTAAAATATGGCGTCGTATTTTCAGAATAATTATTGTGTGTGAAAATAAACATTATAGTGTGAATAAAAAAATGAAAAAAACGCGAGATCTAAATAACTCAACAAAAACTAATAACATCAATAAATAAATAACATCAATAACTAATAACCTCAATAAGTAAATAACATCAATAACTGACAACTTTTATAAATAAATAACTAATAACTATTAAGCACAATAAATGAATAACACCAATAACTAACGACATCAATAATTAAATAACATCAATAGCTAATCAACCGAACATTCATATTGACCAAATTTCAAAAATTCACTGTTGTGCGTGCGTTGAATCAACAGGAGCGATTCACGAATAAATGAATAGGAAGGGCAATGTTTCACTTCATAGGAGCCAAAAAAAAATTTTTTTTTCCACGAAAACATTTACATCAAACTATCCCTCGAAAAGTGGATACTTTTGTGAAATTCAGACTACAAATGAACGGGAATGGATTTTGCTACGAAAAATAAACTGTTTTTTAATTATCCCTCAAAAAATGCATAGATTTTAAGTTGAATTTAGAGCACGAATGAACTGGAAAGGATTTACTCAGCAGCAACACCAGCTGCAGCAGCAACACCAGCAGCAACACCAGCTGCAGCAGCAACACCAGCAGCAACACCAGCTGCAGCAGCAACACCAGCAGCACACCAGCTGCAGCAGTAACACCAGCAGCACACCAGCTGCAGCAGCAAAAGCAGCAGCAACACCAGCTGCGGCGACCTCCATCTGCCGAGGTCACCAGCGCCTGACAGCGTGGGAACTGAACGCGTGCCCTCGACTGAGTACTCGGGGCCTCAGGTACTAATGGTACTGTTAAGTATGATACTACAGTTTTAGTACCTTAGGTATTAACTTCTGATGAGTACTTAGGGTACTGCTGAGTACTCCACTACCTCAGGTACTGCTGAGTACTACAGTACCTCAGGAACTGCTGAGTACTCCAGTACCTCAGGTACTGCTGAGTACTCCACTACCTCAGGTACTGCTGAGTACTCCACTACCTCAGGTACTGCTGAGTACTCCACTACCTCAGGTACTGCTGAGTACTCCACTACCTCAGGTACTGCTGAGTACTCCACCACCTCAGGTACTGCTGAGTACTCCACTACCTCAGGTACTGCTGAGCACTCCAGTACCTAAGGTACTGCTGAGTACTCAACTACCTCAGGTACTGCTGAGCACTCCACTACCTCAGGTACTGTTGAGTACTCCAGTACCTCAGGTACTACTGAGTACTCCACTACCTCAGGTACTGCTGAGTACTCCACTACCTCAGGTACTGCTGAGTACTCCACTACCTCAGGTA
>JACJUY010012503.1:4641-22173 GCA_014220935.1 Platorchestia sp. MABIK | reverse complement strand
CCCCATCCCCGTATTCCCTCCCCATCCCCGTCTTCCCTCCCCATCCCCGTCTTCCCTCACTCAATAGCGAATTAACTGCGAGAAGCAGATGAAAATATTGGCAGGAAGGAAGAACTCTTTACTGACGAGGGTTGCCTGATCAGATTTTTTCAGGCCTAAATATCCCAGAATTTTTCCTTTTTAAGCAGGATTAAAATCTGCACATCAACTGCTGCGCAGGATATTCGCTGGGCTTTTCTGGCGACCATATCCTTAAATTGTTTTCAATAAAACTTGGTAATGAAATTCGCTGAGCCTCGAGTTACTCTCCAGGGTTGATCCTTATAGTGAAACTTAACGTAAAATTGGCCAAGTCGAATAGTTTTGGCCAGTTATAAGGATAATAAGGCACTCTTCTTGACATTATTAAGATACCAGCATGCAAAAAATGGCCAATACTTGCATCCACGTGCCTTTTCAAATGTTTTTGGTGTTGCAGCTTGAACTGTTTCTACGTCAACACTTTGTGCTCATATCACGGTCATTACAACCACTGCCCGTTAGACTAGCACTAGTGTCAGGTGGTCACCAACATCACAATGAGGGAAGAATTGCCACTCGGTAATAAACTTCAAAGAACGCGTAAGAAAACCGATTTAACTCTTTGACCGCAACGTGCGCCACCGGTAGCCTCGGAGGGGATTTTTATAATGCAGCTGACCGACCAGTATTAAGAAACTTAATTTTCATAAATAATCATACAAAGCTCGTATATGAAGGCACGATCCAGTTGATATTTGCTTTTTCCAGAACTGCTTGTTACAATTGACTTTCAATTTGAGTTTAATATTAAACATCAGTTCAACCAATTACGGTCAAAGTGTTAATCGAAGAGTGAGATTTTATCTTGATGTGTGGGAGAGCTCTTAACTCCCAGGTTTTGGTCAAAAGGCCCAATTTTTTTGCCATAGTTTTGTGTGCAGGCATGGCGATCTCGAGCGACTCCGAGGAGGACGGTCTCTTCAGCGTGGGGAGGCGGCCTCCTCCTCCCTTGCCTCCCCCCGCCCTCCTCTCCCCAGGTGCGTCCCTTACCTTTCTCTCCCCCGGTGCGGCAGTCAATTGCAGGTGCAAGGTGCGGTTAGGAGGGATGGAGGGATGCGCTAGAATGGGATGGTCACCCCCTCCCAATCTAGCGCAAGCTCGGAACTGCTGGCAGTCCTTTCCCATAACGAGTAGCGCACTAAAGCTCTGTCTTGACGAACCGACGACAGTCTTTTCCTGCCAGGGGCTGTTTTCGCCACTGTAAATTTTGTTTCGTTGAATTGTTTTATCAATCTGTAGACAGTTGACTATGATGCAAGTTGCTTGGGAACGATTTCATTTTTTGAAAGACCACTCCGATGGAGAAGAATGATGGTTATCCTAATTTCTTCCGAAATCACCATGATTTTGAATCTGGTAAAGAAAACATTTGTTTAAAAATCTAAAAAAATGAAAAATTCAACAAAACATATGAAAATAGACATGCCACTCACATTGCAAACAATTTTTTCATCAGTTCCAATGCCCGTATCAGCTTTTAAACTAGCGCATTAATGTTGGTTTTTGTATTTTAGGAAAAACAAAATTTGTAAAATTTTAAGAAAACTGGCAATTTTTTGTTATATCTCGATTTTAACTAATTTTGCTACATCAGAGGACTACTAAGGATTATGCATAATAATATTTTGAAATAAAGCCTTGAAAATTTTTGTTTTCTCAAAATCATTGGCCTCACCTGTATGTGTTTCTCAAGATCAATTCTTGTGTATCCCATTAGTATGCCACATCTCATGCAGTGTGTGTAACACAAAATCAACTCTGTGTATGCCATGAGAACCAGACATGTGATACAGAGTTAGTCAGAAAATATGGCGGTGTGCAAGCCGGACAAAGTTGTGCGAATCTTTTTGCACCATGTTATTTGTTCATGGCTCGTCAAAAATGACGGGATACAATATTTTCCTTGAATAAAATGTTCAGATGTGGATGCCAAACAAATATATCAATCCCAATAGTACCCGCCATTAAAATAATCTTGTACTTGCGCACTGGTGAAACTCGTATCACAGATACGCTCATTAAGCATCTTTATGAGCGTCATAGAAAGACGGAAGAAGCGGACACCAAACGAATATATAAATAAATAAACACACCGAGGGTATCAACACTATGTAATAAAACGCCAGGTGTCTCCATAAATTTATAAAGAAATAAATATATTTTTTGTGCATAATTTCTCCTATGTCACAACAATGGGGATCTGCTTGCTTGGTTGGTATCGTAAATACCATTCAAATGATATAAAAAACGTGGCGTCTCCTCACTTTCATTTATAAGTCAAAAATACTGTGTAATAATTGGTGCTATTATTAGAAAAATGTAGCTTATCGCGATTAAAAAGATATAGCAAATTTTTTAAGAAATTCTTGTTTGATGATAATTATATAATTATGTACAGTTGTTGGTTGGTGCGTGTGTCTGTGACGCTCAATGACCGTATCTGTGATACGAGTTTCACCAGCGCACAAGTACAAGAATATTTTAATGGCGGGTACTATTGGGATGGATACATTTGTTCTGGAGGATTTATTTAGGGAAAATATCGAATTCCGTCATTTTTGACGAGTCAAGTACGCTAGTTATTAAATGAGAAGCTAGTACCGGAGGTTGTCGACTTCGTTAACATTAAAGCACGGAGACGAGTCGTTTACCACTCGGCACAGCACGTGACACCGCTGACGGGAAGTTAATTTCAAACATTATTCGCACCAGGAGCGAGCAGTTCGAGCCTGGAGAAGATACGTGCGGTCTCTACAGCTGTACCCAGCAGTGCCGCAACCGTCAACGTTCCTCACAGAAGTGGAGGTGGAAGAGGAGGAGATGGACTTTTTGCAAGCGAGTCTGAAGACGACAGCGCCCTATTTGGCAGGGCGCGGCCCCCGCCCCTGCCAACATCCACCCTCCCTAGACCGACTGCTGCTGCTGCTTCGGTCGCGGCCTCCAGCTCTGCGGGCGATCTTTTTGGCAGCGGTGATTCCGACGGTGGGTTCTGGCGCCTAGGTGTTTTGGGTTGGTTTTTGTCTTGTGTCTAGACGCTTTTGTTTTTGTCTGTGTCTAGACGCTTTTGTTTTTGTCTGTGTCTAGATGCTTTTGTATTTCCCTCAGGGGGATACAACTATTGTATCTATGAGAATTAGCGCTCCTAAGGGGAAAATGTGAGGGCCCGAGCTGAGAGTTAGGTAGGCCTTCTTTTTGCTGAAATAAAATTTTTTTTTGGGTCATGTTAAAGACCAGGTTTTTCGGTTCACTGCTGTCCTGTTTTTCAGCACCTACTACTTTCTTCTTCAGCTTTTATTTTGTTTCATATACTTCTTCCTCAACTTACTGTTTCTATGCCTCTTTAGCATAGATTCCAAGTCCCCTTATCTCCGTACTAAATGGTGCCTTCCTTCTTCCTCTCTTTGGATCGCCTTTGTTGCGGATAGGGATGCTTAAACTAACTAATAATCTAATCTAATCTAATCTAATCTAATCTAATCTAATCTAACATTACGGCTTTTACTCGAAAAAACATGTAAGGGAAATTAGCGAGAGCTGCTGCCTTGTCGGCTTCGCAGTCGACATGGCCCAATACGGAAAATATGTCCACGGATTTCCAGTATCCCTTGATCCAATATTAGTCTATCATGTTTGTTACGCTGGACTTAGACAGAAGGGTTAAAAGCTGGAAAAAAATCTCGGAAATAAACTGCTTCACGTTATCACACGTACATGATATTGTTGCCTTGAAAAATTAGTGGATACATTTAAAATTAATTAGTGAATACATTGGATACCCTGCGTGTTAAACTCGGTCTGCCAGGAGTGGCAGCTCAGCCAGCCTATTCATTGTATTTATTGTTGCTCTTTTGTTTCTGCGAGAACAATTTTCAGTTAGGAAATTTATTTTTCAAGATTTTTTATTATAATATTGCTTATATTTTTATTTTGAATTTATGTTATTGCATGTTATTTTTTTTTCCTCTGTTATTGATGTGCTTATATTTATGGTCGTACAATGTTGCTCTTTGAAGAATTACGTTCATGTATTTCTATAATTTATTGTTTTATTTTTCATAGGTGTGGCTTTAAACCATATTATGGTACATAAGTTTTTTCATTCTATTATTGTGCTTTCATTGTTCTTATTGAATAATTTCCATTTGAAAAAATCGTTCATTATATAACCTAAGTCTGAAAAAGGCATTACATTTGAATTCCATCTTCAGTACAAACCGCCGTCGTATATACGCTTGGGAAACCGGAGAGTTTACTTTCATGGTTGATTTTGTTAGTTTTCCATTGATACTAAATATCTTAGTTTCTCTTGAACGATCGCATGCGTTAACTGCCTCAGGAGGCATAGGATAGGCAACAGGCTTGTGTTAGTTAGGTTCGTCTATCCTATGTTTGGGGTTTGGGGGGACTGGCGCCCCCAGGGGGATATTTTTAGGTTACCTCAGCTGTTGAAAGGCTTTTTGGAATTTTGTCTTTTCTGCCCACTTTTCTTCTTTCAGCTTCCGTAATTTCTTGGCTACCTTTTTTTGTCTTTTTTCCTTAACTTGCTGTTTCTATGCACACGGTATCCTGTGCGGGGACCCACCTTTCCGACAGTCCATTCTAAGTGATCTTCTCTGCTCACACTTGAAATTGTCTTTGATGTGACTAGGGAGCCTTGAACTATTAAGTACAGTATACTTATAATTGTCCTCATAGTCACTGTTAGATTATTGGCCTGTGTACATTTTTTTTCAATGCATCAAAACCTAATTTACCATATGTAACTCGCGCTATTCTAATTGAACCTAACGTTACATAACCTAACCTGACGTAGCTTAACCTGACGTAGCTCAAGCTAATGTAACTTAACCTATCGTGTGTTTTAACGTGAGACAAATATAAAATTACAGATTTTGCTGTGTGGCACACACGCAGATAGCTTTCATAGACAAATTTTAACATATTGTTTTGGGTCGGCCGGCCCTAAACGACAAAGTTGGCGGGCGGAAGTCCTTACACCGTAAATTTTGGTACAGCGGATATCTTAAACAGCGGGTGAGGAAAGCAACAAGAATACTGTGCTGATGCATTGAATAAAACACGCGTACCATTGAGCAGGCGTGACCAGCTCTCCTTCTCCACCTGCTCTCACGGCCTCAGGGAGGAAGGTAAGGTTTGGGCTGCAGAGGCTGGGGGCTAATTAGCACATTACCCAACACGGGTTAAACGAAAGTTCAACAATCATCTTAAATCTAAAGTCAATTGTGGTAACTTGTTGTGAAAATAGCAAGCATTAACCGGATCGTGCTTTCATTTAGCGTTGATTAAGTATTTATGAATATTGGGTTTGTGACAACTGGTCGGTCAGCAGCTCTAAGAAAATCCCCTTCGTGTACCACCGGTGACTCACATGGCGGACGTGTTAAGGCAGTACAGCTGGCTGCTTAACACTTTGACTGTGGCTGGCAAAACTGAAGTATAATATTTAATTCAAATTTAAAGACATTCATATTAAGCAATCTTGAAAATACGAAACATAAACTAAATTGTGTTTTCATTCAGTTTTGATCAAGTATTTTAAAAATTGAGTTTGTGACTACTGGTTGGTCAGCAGCACAATGAAAACTCCCTCAGTGACCAAGTATGACTCGCAGTCAAAGTGTCAACTCGTTGACTGCGATGGGCTAAACTGGAGTTCCGTGTTCAGCTCAATTTCGAAGTGAAAAGTTTTTGAAAATTTTAGAAATACCAAACAGTATGTAAGTATATTAAATACCTTCAATTTTAAAAGATTGTTAAACATTTCAAACGACCCATCATTAGGTCGTATCACAAGCAACGTGTTGAGCTGTTGTTTTTTTAATCTTTGTTAGGTTTCTAGGTTAATTTTTTGTAGGAATTGTCATTCATTCTGTGTAAAAGCATAAAGATTTTAGTTCGAATTTGACTTTGTTATGGAAAAAAATAAGTGTCCCGAATTTTCACTCTTTCCGTGGAAAAAAAGATGTTTCAGTTCGAAGTTAATTTTGTTTTAGAAAAAATAATTGTTTTGATTTTTGGCGAGTTATTTTCATTACTGAGTGGAAATAGTTTTTAGGTTGTGAGCACATATACTTATATCTTATTTCCAACTGTGGTTCACTGCGTTTGTAGGTTTAATTTCTAAAGGGCAGTTAATACTCTAAACACACGGTTTTTAATTTTAGATGTTCTGTTTCTTGGTTTCACTGGACAGATCTCAGTTTGAGGGTAATATTTCTAGAATTTATTCTACATTTACGTTACAGGACAAAGATTCCAGTTCAGTTTGTCTCAACTACTTGTGTTCTTCCGTCCATGCCATTGATATACACGCTGACAGGACCACTGTCTGCATTTGTTGCTATCATAGTGCCTTCATAAGTACTGGTGTTCTATAGTGTATTCGGGTGTCGTGATAGTGAGATGTATTCAGGCGTCGTGATAGTGAGATGTATTCAGGCGTCGTGATAGTGAGATGTATTCAGGTGTCGTGATAGTGAGATGTATTCAGGTGTCGTGATAGTGAGATGTGCTCAGGTGTCGTGATAGTGAGATGTATTCAGGTGTCGTGATAGTGAGATGTATTCAGGTGTCGTGATAGTGAGATGTATTCAGGTGTCGTGATAGTGAGGTGTATTCAGGTGTTGTGATAGTGAGATGTATTCAGGTGTCGTGATAGTGAGGAGAGAATATTCAGGTGTCGTGATAGTGAGGAGAGTATATTCAGGTGTCGTGATAGTGAGGAGAGAATATTCAGGTGTCGTGATAGTGAGATGTATTCAGATGTCGTGATAGTGAGGAGAGTATATTCAGGTGTCGTGATAGTGAGGAGAGAATATTCAGGTGTCGTGATAGTGAGGAGAGTATATTCAGGTGTCGTGATAGTGAGGAGAGAATATTCAGGTGTCGTGATAGTGAGGAGAGTATATTCAGGTGTCGTGATAGTGAGGAGAGTATATTCAGGTGTCGTGATAGTGAGGAGAGAATATTCAGGTGTTCGTGAAAGTGAGGAGAGAATATTCAGGTGTTCGTGATAGTGAGGAGAGAATATTCAGGTGTTCGTGAAAGTGAGGAGAGAATATTCAGGTGTTCGTGAAAGTGAGGAGAGAATATTCAGGTGTTCGTGATAGTGAGGAGAGTAGATTCATGTGTTCGTGATAGTGAGGAGAGTAGATTCATGTGTTCGTGAAAGTGAGGAGAGTAGATTCAGGTGTCCGTATCCTAATGCAGGTGCCTTGCCCTCATAAGTACTGGTTTTCAATACCGAGGAGAGTAGATTCAAATGTCGGTGTCTCTATGCAGGTGCCTGCTGGGGGCGTGAACATCTTCAGCTCGGCGGTGACAGCAGCCATCAGAGACCCTCAGAGCCCTGGACGAGCCTCCACGAAGCAGAGCCCAACACCCCCACCGAAGCCCTCACATCCTCAAGCAGGTGCCGCTCATCAAACTCTCCCTGTGGCTGGAAGTGCCAAGACACCTGGGAGTTCCGCAGCCCTTGGTGCTTCTCAGACCTCCTCGGTTAATTCCACGCCGTCTGGCATGGTGGCGTCATCTGCCCAGCCTTATCATGCTCCCAAACAAGTGCCCAACTTTGGCTTGTTTGACGACGACGAAGATGATGACCTGTTTGGAACGCCCGTTGGAATGCAGAGATCGGCGCAGCCTCCGATCCAACCTGCATCTGTTGGTTTTGTCGCGCAGAGTGCGTCTTCTCACGAGCATTCTATATCCGTCACGCAACCTGTGAATAAAGTTCCCATCTCCCAGCCAGAACAATTTTTTTCTAAGTTACCTCCTTCGCAGCCGCATCGCTATCAAGTTTCGGCTCCGCCAAAGGCTCTTGATACGTCAAACAAATTCGCGAGCAGTCTTTTCTCCAGCGACGATGATGATCTCAACTTCAGTGTTGCTCCTGAACAAGCTCCCGTCCCAGGATCATCTGATGTTGGGGCTGTACGAAGCACTTTTATGCCTGCTAACGCTCCTGGCGTTGATAAAGTTTCTGTTCACCCTCCGAATGCTTCTGTTCATCCTCCGAACGCTTCTGTTCTCCCTCCAAACGCTTCTGTTCACCCTCCAAACGCTTCTGTTCACCCTCCAAACGCTTCTGTTCACCCTCTAAACGCTTCTGTTCACCCTCAAAACGCTTCTGTTCACCCTCCAAACGCTTCTGTTCACCCTCCAAACGCTTCTGTTCACCCTCCAAACGCTTCTGTTCACCCTCCGAACGTTTCTGTTCACCCCCCAACCGCTTCTGTTGGTCTACCTTCGGCGGTTATTTCTCCGTCTTTGCGTGTTACTACCGCAACCTCTAAAGGTCGTTTCTACGATGTCTCCGACGATGAAGGGGACTTATTTAGCGCTGTCGCCAAACCTGCACCTGCTCAACCCCAGCAACTTGCGGCATCGATAGTAAATTCCTCACACTTGACACCCGCCTCAACAGTAAATTATACTGACGTTCCGCGTGCCACAGCGTCTCATGACCACCGGTCCACACCATCTTCTAAACCTCCAGTAACAACGAACAACGTCACAAATACCATAGCTGAGGATAGACCAAGTGTCGATACGATTGGAAGTTTGAATAACAGAACCATACCAGCGCCAGCCTTTGATAATAATGCTAAGCAGACTGGAGGGATATTTAGCTCCGAGAGCGACGATGATCTTTTTGGGAGTTCTTTTTCTAAAGCTCCTATTGTCAGTGCTCATCCCAAGCAGCCAGTGTCTGAGACAACGTCCTCAGTACCAAGCAAGTCTACTGTCAGTGCACCCTTCACATCTGGTCCTGCCCACGACTCAGGTCTCAGTTACGCTCGTGCGTCTCAAAATTCTGATCTCGAAACTTTATCTGTGTCTCAAAATTCGTCATCGCATAAGCCCATAGTTGTTATTCCTGCCGCTCCGGAGGACTCGAACTCTTCTTTTCCAAGTTCGAAAATTCACCACCGCCCCGAATTGGAGTCGAGCGATGATGAACTTTTTTTGAAGCCTTCAGACCTGACGTCCGCCTCTGGACGAGGTGCTTCCTCTGCGTTGTTTGAGTCAGGGTCCAGTGACGAAGATGCGTTCCCTTCGATCTCGAATGCCATTGGGTTTGTGCCTGGCGACTCCAAGACTTCGAGAAGTGAGAGCGGCCCTGTACCGGGGAGCACTATAGTTGCAAACCAGCGCGACCAATCTGACACAAGAGCAAAACTATCTGTCAGTAATCGTGATACCCCTACTCAAAATAGGGATATTTCTCCTAATAATCTCATCCATGATGCCAAAAATAACGATTTAGTTACTAATGTTTCAACTAGACTATCTTCTCCAGATGCTGACGATTTGTTTGCAGATGTGCCTACGAAAGTTCCAGCTCCGGGTTTGTCTGTTGTTGCTAGCCAAACACAGCCTCCAAATTTCCAATTATCTGATGAGGATGATCTCTTCACAACCGCGAGCAAGTCTCCAGGGGTATCAGCAACAAAAGACTCATTGAGTACTGTGAAAGTTCCAGTTTGCTCTGCTGTTGCCCAACTGTCGACTAGTGAAACACGCTCAACCGTGTCTCAAAGCAAAGCTCCTACTTCAGAACTTCCTGTCGTGGTACGAAGCAAAGTTTCTTTTGTATCTGAGAGTAGCTCGGACGATTTGTTCAGCACTTCTGCCGGCCACAAACCTGCTGTTGAACTGCAGTCTGAAAACGAATCAGTTCCGTCTAATTCTCATCACGAGCAAATAGAAAAAGCAGAAGATTCAGTTGATTTGCCCGGTCCTAGGAAACCCCCAGCAGGTGCAGTAGCATTATTCGGTGGGTCGGAACTGCTAGCCAAAGTTAAAAAGAGGAGAGTAGATTTAGATGAAGCAAAGCCACCTCACGATACAAACAACACAGAAAATTCACACGCTGCATTAGACACAAAGAAAACTCCGTTCAGTTCATTGCCTGATGCTTCAGAGCCTTTGAATGAGGAGAAACAGAGGTCTGACAGTTCGTGTAGTTTTGATGGATCAGAGAATAAAAGCAACGCAAGTAGCCCTCGTAAGAGGCCTCCTGGTGCAGTGTCGATGTTCGGAGCTACGGACGGAGGTGCTGAACTCTTTGCTAAGCTCCGCAAACGTCAGAGCCATGTTTCGGAGTCAGAAGGAGAAGATAAAAACAGCTCTTCAGTTGTCAATGCTGAAGAGATTTCGAAGTCAAACGATCGCGAGTCATCGGAAACTCTGCGGAAATCTACATCGTCAGTAACCAGGCCCGTAGTTGCGAGTTCCAAACCTTCCTTTGGAGCATCAAACTTGACTGCCGTGCCTTTCAAACCTACCTCAGTTACGCCTGTGTTATCATCGCCTAATTTAGCTGCTGTGACGGTAACAAAGCCTGCAATAGCCGCCTCCAAGCCTGCTTCTCACCTCTCGGAGCCAGCTCCATCTGCCTCCAAGCCAGGTCCAGCCATCTCCAAGCCAGGTCCAGCCATCTCCAAGCCCACCCCAGCCGTCTCCAAGCCCACCCCAGCCGTCTCCAAGCCCACTCCAGCCGTCTCCAAGCCCATTCCAGCCGTCTCCAAGCCCACTTCCCACTCCTCGGAGAACTCTCCTAGTTCACCAGCCTCCGATTCTCCCACCAAGCGATTCCTTGCCATTCACGGACACAGCCTTTTCCCGCCATCTCGTGCAGATGGGGAGAAGGTCTCGGCAGAGACGGCCTCTTCCTTCGATGTGCCTGCCTCCGTTGACGCTCTCGCCAGTTTAAATAAGGTGAAAATCCTTGTTAAACAATCCTGTTGGAGTGGAGTTATCGTCAGTAGAGATAGTGGTTTAAACTATTCGTTAATAACATGTGGGGTCGTTTCGATGCAATGATGATCATGGGTGAACAACAGTCGCTTGAGATCATTGTTACTGTTATCACTGGAGATCATTCTTACTCTGATCGTTGGCGATCATTATTACCAGAATCGCCTTACACGATTGGTACTATAATCATTGGTGATCATTTTCCAACAATAATGAATGGAGATTGCCTAACAACAACAATAATTAATCGATGAAGATCCATTGGACTCAGCGGATATTTCCATCATATGTGGGGTTTGATCATAATGTCACCACTCTCGCAACAGAAACAAATGAATTTTTATTAGAGAATTCTGTGTAGAGGCTATTGTCTTGTGGCTAGGATAACCTATCTTTGTAACTGGAGGTCAATAACTTTTGGGTGTTGATAGATATTCGTTTCTTAAGTGCGGATGTTTGTGCGATTGATAGCAGTTTGTTAAAAAAGAACTTGACGACCCCTCAGGGGGATACAGCTATTATATCTATGGGAATTAGCACTCCCAGGAGGAAAATGTGTGAGGGCTCGAGTTGAAAGTTAGGTAGGCCTTCCTTTTATTGAAATAGTGTTTTTTTTTGTTATATTAAGGACCACCTTTTTTCAGTTCACTGCTGTCCTGTTTTTCAGCACCTACTAATTTCCTCTTCAACTTTTATCTTTTTTCATGAACTTCTTTCTCAACTTCCTGTTTCTATGCTTCTTCTGCATATTCTGCGTTCCCTTATCTCCATACTAAATGGTGCCTTCCTCCTTCCTTTCTTCGAAACGCTCTTTATTTTTTTAGCGGTTAGGGAGGCTAAAACTAACATATAATCTAACCCAAAGAACTTGAGGAATGATGGGTAATATAGTCGATTATCGAGACATGCTAAATCATCTCATGCATACCTCAATTGATCCAGATGGAGGTTAGTCCTAATTATTCAACTAATAATTTGCTAGATTCTAGCTATGATTCACTGAGACTATTTTTTTATCCGTATAAGTTGAGGTGTGCATGGGATTATGTCATACAAATGGCATGCTGTTGTACTTAGTAGCATTCTGTCGTGCAAGGCGCCGTGTGGTATTTGTGTACGTGAAATGTGTGTTATATTTTCATGTTTTTTCGCTTTTTTTCTATTGAATTGATTTCGTGTATTCAGGAACGTCCTCGGATGAGTCGGAGAAGGCCTCCGTCTAGAAAAGGACGTAGCTCTGCCCAGCCTTCCCCAGCCCAGCCCTCTGCTACTCCCCAGCCTCCTTCCACATCATCCCAGCTTCCTTCCACTGCATCCCAGCCTCTCTCTACCACCTCCCAGCTTCCCTCGATCACATCCCAGCTTCTTTCCACTGCATCTCCGCCTTCTTTTACCACCTCCCAGCCTCCCTCCACCCCCTCTCATCTCTCCTCCATATCCCAGCCTCTTTCCACCTCATCCCAGATCTCCACCTCATCCCAGCTCTCCACCTCATCCCAGCTCTCCACCTCATCCCAGCTCTCCACCTCATCCCAGCTCTCCACCTCATCCCAGCTCTCCACCTCATCCCAGCTCTCCACCTCATCCCAGCCTCCCTCCACCACGTCTACTACCTCCACCACCTCTCAGCCGACACCAGGTAGCAATGGAGACAGCGGCGTCGGTAGTCTGAAGAGCGAAACCAACTCCCCTAACGCCAGCGTGCCTGGGGACTACGATCCTGTTAATCGTTCTCCTGTTACCAACGCTGCTCTATTTTCATCTTCCTCCGACGAAGGTGAAAGTTTCGCCGTCAAAGCTCGAGAGCAGAGAATCTCGTCGAGTAATGTACCTCGTCTAACCCAAACAAGTAATGATCTCATCCATGCCCGAGATCAAAATCTCATCCATACCCAAGATCAAAAAGACCTTTGTCAAAATCTCAATAGCAAAGTTCATGAAGAGGTGGCTCGCTATAAAATCACCGACGATTCCTCGCCTTGCTTGCTGAGCAACGACTCCGAAAATGTGGCTCCTGTCAAGCCGTTGCAGTCTGCGAGTGTTTTGTTGGTTTCAGACTCGGATGATGACTTGTTTGGAGATGCTGGAACCAGTTCTGCGCGAAATAAAGGCGTGACGTTGAGTCCTAACGCGTCTGTGAGTGCCTCTGTTCCACAAAAAATGAACGATTCTTCAAGACAAGCTACTTCCCCAGACCCTGTCGCTGTAATTCATCAGCCTTCATTAAAAACGAGCCAGGCGGCCCCGTCATCGACTGGTGGTGCTTCTCTTTTTGAGGAAGACGATGATGAAGACGATTTGTTCAGCAGTAAGTATTTTGATGGACAGCGTATCTGCCTGACACAGCAAGCCATACTGTATAAACGCGTAGGAACACTAAATGATAAAACGATTTGTTCAGCAGTAACTATTTTGATGGACAGCGTATCTGCCTGACACAGCAAGCCATACTGTATAAACGTGTAGGAACACTAAATGATAAAACGATTTGTTCAGCAGTAAGTATTTTGATGGACAGCGTATCTGCCTGACACAGCAAGCCATACCATATAAACGTGTAGGAACACTAGAAAGTTTGACGTGTGTTGCAGTTTACACACGTGTACCGCGTCATTCAGTGTTGCGAGTTTGGTTATTCCATGATGTGCGTTTGCTCCGAGACATCCTGGGTGCTAAAGCTGCTTAATTCGTGATTCATTTTGGGTTTTCCAGCGACGACGTTAAAGAGCGAACTGCCATTGCCTGTCCTGTTCAATGTTTTTGATGGAAATTAAAACGCCCCGTAAAATCACTGTAATGAATGCTCGCGGCAGCTGTACATGTAAAGATAGTGAAAGTTCCAAGTAAATAGGTCAGTTAGATGGTGAAGTTTAAATAGTTCAGTTAGATCGTGAAAGGCGAGTAGTTCAGTTAAATAGTGGAGATGGTAAAAGCTTAAGTTCAGGTAGTTACTAGGCAGTATTTTAAACATCCTGATATGCAGTTAAGGGTTATCTTGGCAGAATTTAATTTACTTTTATTTATCCCAGTCTTGTGTAACTGTGATTCCAATGAACTTGTGCTTGTGGGAATTTTTAAACAAAGGAAATTTACGTTGACTGAACTTTTTTTCGAGTGCTCTAGATTTCATTACTGTCCAGGTACCGTTGTATGAAGCCTGCAACACACCAGTAAACTTGATCCTTCTTATCTTGAAATGATTTGGCTGACCCTCAGTTTTTTTGGACTACCTTTTTTCGGTTCACTGCTGTCCTGTTTTTCAGCATCTACTACTTTCTTCATCAACTTTTATTTTGTTTCAAGAACTTCTTTCTTAACTTACTGTTTCTATGCCCTTTCTGTATAGATTCCGCGTACCCTTATCTCCAAACTAAATGGTGCCTTCCTCTTTCTTCTCGTCGGAGCGCTTTTTTTTTAGCGGTTAGGGAGGCTTAAACTGACATCTAATCTAATCTCTGGTTACATTGCAGGCTCAGCAGCAACGACCTCGTCCCTGCCAACAGCACCTACACCGCCCGCCTCCAAACAGCCTCCTGTGCACCAGCAAAGAACCTCCGCAGCGTCGGCACAGAAGGAAGAAAAGCCGGCGTTCAAAGACCCTCTGTCGGACCTGCTCTCCTAGTGAAATTCTAAGTGTTGTTCATTCTCGTGACTCATGGGGATTTGAGTGAGAACCTGAACTATTATTGCTTGCTCTCCTGGTAAAATTGAAAATGTTTATTCTCGTGCCTCATGGGGATTAGAAAGAGAACTTGAACCGTTCTTGCCTGCTCTCCTAGTGAAATTTCAAGTGTTTATCCTCGTGATGCATGGGTCTGTTGGGATTTAAAAGAGAAATTGAACTAGTAATGTAGTCTATGTGAAGTCTTACTCCTGTTACATTTGCAGTTTTTGCATCAGTATTATAAGTTTTGTTGCTTTGTTCGTTACTGACCGTCTGACGCTTTTGTTTAAGACAGTCTCGAAGTCACGATGCGGATCTGAACGCAAGAAATCTGCGTATGTCTCATTTTTTATTTTCACCACTCGAGTGAAAGCCTGGGGATAAATTGAAGAGAAGCCAATGTAATTTTTACTATCATTATCAAAAACATTGACTCACATGCATCTCACGATTACGAATTAGTCGTTTATACCTCTTTCAGTTGTTCTTATGCAGTACATTAGAAGCAACTTCTGAAACGAAAGATAATTGTGATGCAGAATTTTGTCCTAGCTTTGCCATTTTTGGTGAAGTTAGGAACTAAGCGACCTTGCAGTCAGTGGGGAAATAGCTATCGGACTTCCCATGGAACTCAGCAGCATTTGCGTATGGGATTCCAAGTTCGAAGTTATCCCTTCAGAGGCTGAGAAAAGTTTCAGCAAGACCCAGATGAGACATTGTTGTTGACTCGCCGGAGGCAACTAAAACCTATATAGTGTTGACATATTGTCCAACTCTTGACACGTTCACTGCGTATTGGGCCACATGTATACCAACAATTAAATGGCTCATTTACGTGCCGGTTTAAATGCACGACATTTTATCTGTTTCGCGATGTTTTTGCAAAATAATTGTTATCATTCGAGGGGAAATGTTTTCATATAATTGTATTCTTCATATTCATTAGAAAGAATTAAAATTTATTCAAGCTGGAAAATCGATTTCCCTATTCTGCTATTTAGAACCTAACCAAAGCAACTGTTTACAATAGCATATTCGCAGTGAACGTGTTAATAGCTTTCATCTGTGCTTAGACCTTGTGATTTGCAACGCCAAAACTAATTTAACGCATGACTTGCTTTAAGCCGATCTTTTTCTCCTATCAAATGCTGTAAAAAAAAATTGCGGAGCGATTACAATTCTGCAGTATCTCGGTCTTCCTGCCATCAGGCACAATAGTATCCTTTCTCAATATAAATCCATTACCGGTTATTTTCGCACACAATTGAAAGTGATGTATCGAGTTTGTCGAGCTCCTGTTTTCCAGATCGCCGTCTGATCCTGTAAGCGTTGGTGCGATCTCTTCTGCAATCTCTACTTGACCCAAACTGCCATGCGGTTTTCATGTTTTGTCGTCACTGCCCATTATGAACATGCGCTCATGCTTACTAAAACCGTGAGGTACAGGAACTGCTGTTCTCCAATTTGCTGGGTCCAGCTCACGAAATTAAAGAAAGATGGATGTTGTACATCCAGCAGCCTGTGCTGAAGTTATTGCATCAGAGAGTCTAAGGTAGTCGTGTTTCATCAGGCGTTGTGTGTTGATCTGATGTCAGAAGAGCGTATGGCAACGCTACAGGGATGCTCTGCATGGAACAATACTGCAAGGATGCTAAGGGCTCAGAGCATTTCATGGTCATTTTTTCAAAATAAAAGCCAAGTGCGAAGATTTTGATCAGAAATAATCCACTCTGGATACTTTAATATGGAAGTAACCTGTCTTTGGGTTCACCGTAGGTCAAACTCTCAAAATACTCAGTGTAAATGTTTTAAAATTATTCCTTGTATGTTGTTTTCTTCAACTACAGGGGTGCCAATTTTTTCGTTTAGATCTGGGTATGTCCTGCCTGGAGGAATTTTGAAATTTTTATTTTCGTATGTGTATCTCTTACACATAAACGAAATTAATATATATCTCTTACTCCATGGTTTCGTGTACATTGATGCCGTTAGATTGCGCTGTGATTGATATCCTTCGCTGTGCGCCAGTAATCTGTGTATCATTATTTAGTTTTAATCAGTGTGTGGTTATTTAACAACTAACGCCGTGTATATTTTCGTATTAGCCATGCAAATTTAGCATTTTCGTTATCTTCCAAGTTATCACCGAGTTCAGTTCTAGCTTTACATCTGAAAGCGATGCTTCCCAACATTTAAATGAGCGAAAATTTTGAATTTCTGGCTTGATTTTCGTACCTCATGCATGACGGAGTCACCCTTCCATGAAATCACCCTTCCATGAAACGTACATTCCATCTGTGAAGTTCCTATTGGGATACAGCGAACCTGCTTTACTTTAACCCTCGTAGTGTTGTAAATAGTGATGTACCGATACCATTTTTTTGGCCTATACAGATACATCGGTACATCACTACTTGTAAATAGCCTTCCTTAGCACGGTTGTTGGGCAATACCATTCAGAGTTTATTCTTTTGAGTTATCTGTTGTTTACAGTGTGCTAGGTTTTCCCATATGCCTACAGTTATTCTTTTTACGAAGAACACGTGTTATAGCGGAGTTTAAATGAACATAGTTATGCTGTTTTACAAAGAACAACTGTAATTCGTGAAGTTTACATGAACGTAGATTTGTTCTTTTGCAAAGAACAAGTGTAATTCGCGAAGTCTATATGTCCGTTGTACAAGAATAGGTATTTCTATTAGTGTTATGGTCCCTGCGACTGTTCCTGATATGTTGCGCTGGTTATTATCTTTAATTCGTTTTGTGTTTGCTGTTCTCACCGCGTGGGGCCTGTCAGCTGTTCTTGCAGTTGTGCTCTGATGTCAATACTGCGATTTTCTTCCAGGAGGTAACTCTCACAGGGAGTGAGAGATTACTCTGGCAGAGTGAAATTACTCTGATAGGGAGTTGTATCTCAAGTATTGTGTTGGCAGAGAGTAGGAGATTACTCTGGCAGAGAGTAGGAGATTATTCTGGCTGAAAGTAGGAAATTACTCTGGCTGACA
>JACJUY010012502.1:0-11303 GCA_014220935.1 Platorchestia sp. MABIK | reverse complement strand
CACAACGACACAGCAGCACAACGACACAGCAGCACAACGACACAGCAGCACAACGACACAGCAGCACAACCCCACAGCAGCACAACCACGGTTACATGCCACAACCACCACCACCTCCTGCCCAGCAAAACAAATGACCAGCCACCAGCCCGCACTGTGCTGTGCGGTCCCCACACGCGCTCCTGCCTTATAGGACACGGCTTCTCGTCCTCCTGGTGGTGTGATAATTGAAGCATTCTGAAATGGGCTGTTATTTTATAAAACGTGGCTGTGTAGTGATTTTAAAAAACGTGTTTGTGTGGTGAAATGTGTGTTGTTCTCGTGTGCTCTATTGTTGCGGAGGTGTGTTCTTGTCTTGCAGGATGTGTTGTTGCAGGAGGTGTGTTCTTGTCTTGGAGGATGTGTTGTTGTGGGAGAAATGTTTTGCTCATATAAGATGTGTCGTTGTCGAGAAGGATGTGTTCTTGTATTGGAGGATGTGTTCTTGTCTTGGAGGATGTGTTCTTGTCTTGGAGGATGTGTTCTTGTCTTGGAGGATGTGTTGTTATCTTGGAGGATGTGTTGTTGTCTTGGAGGATGTGTTGCAACGAAGGATGTGTTGTCGAGAAGGACATGATCGTGAGGGACATGTGTTCGTGTCGGGTGGATGAGTTGTTAAAAATTCATTGTTGTCACGAAGAGGACCTTGAGCTTGTAGAGAATATGGTGTGTGAATTTTTGATATGAATCGTATCGTATCTTCCTTTCAAGAAAATCTATTTTCGTCGTGGCTTCTTTTGTCAAGGGTACTCGAGTAGTGAATGGGATCAGGTCATGGAAGGCGATTCCATAGAATGTTCTCTTGTAATTTTTTGTCATAGAGAATATAATTCTTGTATATGAAGACGTGTCTACTACACCTTTTTCGATTCAAGTTAAAATATCTAACATTCAAGTTAAAATATCTGACATTCAAGTTGAAATATCTGAATTTCAAGTTAAAATATCTGACATTCAAGTTAAAAAAACCTGACATACAATTTAAAATTTAATATGGATTACTTTAATAGAACTATGTACATATTACTGTATGTTCCTACCTATATTTGCAGATTTTTTGCATATACATAATCATAAATCATAAAAAATTTGCAGTAGAATGGATTGTAAATATGATACCAATTAGTGTATGTAGCGTATGTAAGAGCTCGAATTTTCTTTGCTGAATTATTTTCTTTCTAACACCCATCATGACAATAGAAAAACTCGAAGTAAGCAACCTTCTCAGTGATTCGGAATCTGAAGATCAACATCCAACACGAGGAGTGAAGAGAGGGACAAAGAGTGGAAAATATAAAAAAAAAACCACATACGAAAAACAAATGGTTTTGTCTGCAGCTGAAGATATCGACGGAGACTGGAGGAAAGTGGCCAACAATCATGGCGTACCAATAGCAACTGCATATGGTTGGATTCGAAAAATTGATAAGGAAGTTAACAAACATGGAGGTGCAAGAAATACGAAGGTTGCACCCATACATGTGCAGAAAATGATTAGTTATCTTGAAGAAGATCCTCTTATTACTTTAGTATCAATCAAAAATAAATTATTGCAAGAAACAGGAGTATCAATAGCTACAAACACAGTGCATAGGCATCTTGACTGTCAACTTTATTCTGTGAAAAAAGCAAGATCGGAGCCATCAGAGATGAATTCCGAAAGTAACAAGAGAAAACGATCAGATTACGAGTCAAAAGCGATGGATTTTTTTGGGAACGGCAAAACGTTAGTGTACATCGATGAAACAAATTGCAATCTGTTCTTAAGAAGAAGTTGTGTAAGGTCCAAGAAGGGAACTCGTTGCAGTGTAAAATCTCCAACTTCGAAAGGCAAGAACGTCCACATCATAGTAGGGATCTCACAGACAGGGTTAACGTACTGGGAAAGAAGAAGAGGAAGTTATAAGAAAGAAGACTGCTGCGAATGGGTCAGAAGATTACTACGAACGGTGTCAGAGGCAATGGAAAATGTAGTAGTAGTTTGTGACAACGCTCCAATCCATGTTAATTTAGAAATGGTTGTGCAAGAGCAGGAATTTCAGGGAGCCGCACTTCTAAGACTTGCTCCTTACAGTGCTCCTCTTAATCCTATCGAGGAGTGTTGGAGCGTTGTTAAGTCAGAGGCAAAGAAACTGCTCAACACAACACGTGAAGATATTTTAAGACCTCCTCCTCCAGGTATGACACCGACTGAACATCGGCTGCAACATTTGGAAGGAATAATAGATCAATCTATGGGAAAAATCACTCCCACTTTGTGTATGAAAACGTGTAACCATGTGCAAAAACACTATCCAGCAGTTTTGTTAATGCAAGATCTGAACATGGGTGACATTCCAACTGCATGAAATTATACATATGTAGTTCTTAATAAATATATCGCATTATTATTCAAAATCTATTAGATTATTTCATTTAAGGATTTATCAAAGAAATTACATTCATTCTTCTGTAGAGAATGCAATTTAAAGATATATGGAAATATTTTAAACATCTGTAATTTGTACATAAAAAAGATTGCATTAAAAAACTTCTGGCGTGTTAAGGGAGCATTTAAGACTTATTATTGTATTAACGGAAAAAGAAAAGGAAAAAAGGAAAACGAAATATTGTAATAAGGAGCATTACGAACTTATTATTATTGTATTAAACTATGTACATGTGTACTCGCCTTGTGTTTTTATATCCATGGAAGCATTTACGCATGTGAATACAAACCACTCCTAAATTGTGATTCTTTTAGTCAATATAATTTAATGAGCAATTAAATATTTTAAAGTTCATATTTTTAAATCGTTTTATAAAATATTTTATGGTGTATTTAAAATTTGTAACTTAGATGTCAGTTATTTCAACTTGAATGTCAGTTATTTCAACTTGAATGTCAGTTATTTCAACTTGAATGTCAGTTATTTCAACTTGAATGTCAGTTATTTCAACTTGAATGTCAGATATTTTAACTTGAATGTGAAATATTTTAACTTAAATGTCAAATATTTTAACTTGAAAGTCAGATATTTAAATTTGAAAATAAGATATTTTAACTTGAGAGTAAGATATTTTAACTTGAAGATCAGATATTTTAACTGGAAAGCCGGATATTTTAGCTTGAAAGTCAGATATTTTAACTTGAATGTCAGATATTTTAACTTGAATCGAAAAAGGTGTAGATTTGATTTCAAAACTCGTGATTGTGCAGTGATCTCTGACACCCAACGTACATGTTTTAAATTAAAATTTCCTTTCAGTAATTCTTGATGTAATTTTTTTTGCGTTATCAAACGCTAGCGCTTCATTATTGGACGTAAGCATCTTATGACAAACATTTAGAATTTTTTATAGTTTCCACAATGAGCTAACCTTTTATCATTACTAGTGCACACGTGCTGGTCGGCATTAATCTGAAGAATTTCACCCCTTCTTTCTTGAGTTGAATTCTCTCGTGCCACTCAATGTTGTCCAGCGCTATGACGAAGAATTTCCTCACTTCTTTCATCTGTTAAGCTCTCTTTAGCTACTCGGTGTTGCTCTGCATTATTGCGTAGAATTTCCAAACGCCGGTCAAGGGTCAATTTAGCTCTAGCTTTTCGTGGCGAGCAACATTGCCTCGTCTTGCCATTTCGCGTCGTTCATCCGATCGTCTTCGATGTTTTTCTTGCTGTCGAAGTCTTGCTGCTTCTCTCTTGCGGTTGGACACATTTCTATCTTTGGTGGCCTCTTTTGCCGGAATTTTATTCTGAAATGTCCTCTATTATCTCTTCTAAGCTTTTCAAGAACATCACAATTTCGAAAACAATAATTCAAGTTCCAAAATCTTGGGCCTTATACCCAGTGGTAGCCAGGTTACTGGTCGAACGAATTTAAAACATTTCTTTTTGCATAATCAATTAAAAATTTCAAAGCGACATGATGAATTTCCACAAAGAAAGCTCCATAGAAAATTTCTATTCTGAAAATAAGCCGATTGTGTATTGTGGATACCATAATGAAGGGGGGGTCACACGGACGGAGGGACGGACGGACGCGGCTACTTTTATAATAGTGATTATTATGATTCTACCAAAACACCAGGTGTCTTTTAAAATTTATGAAAATATGAATAAAATTTTTGGGCGTAATTTCTCCCATGTTATTACAATGAGAATATCACTGAACAAATTGAATTGGTCGGTCCGTCTCTCTGCCACGCTCTTGAAGGATGTTGAATGACCGTATCTGTGATACGAGTTTCACCAGTGCACGAGTGCAAGAACATTTTAATCGCGGGTACTGTTAGGATGGATTTATTTGTTTATCGTCGGATTCGCCTAAAAGAAACATCGAATTTCGTCATTTTTGACGGATCGTGTACTCTAGTATAAAATAACGAGTCCCAAAGCCTCTCAGGGGGCATAGGATAGGATAGACAATAGGTTGGGTTAGCAACGTTTGTCCATCCTTTGCTATGGGGACTGGAGTTCTCGAGGGAGACTATGCTGAATTGCCTCAGCTATAGTAAACCTTCGGAATTTCCGTCTTTCATGCCCGCATTACGGTACTTCTTCCAGTTTTCATAACTTCTTCGCTATCTCTTCTTCATCTTTTCCTTTTGTTCCTTCTTAACTTATTGTTTCCGTGACCAAAACATTCTGTGCGGGACCATCCATTGCATTTAAATTTCTCGTTTTCTTCACTCCATACTGGATGGTTTCTTTCCTTTGCTCTCTTAAATCGCCCTTTTTGGGGCTTCGAAGTCATTAACTAACTCAATAATGCCAAAGTATTGGGGATGGTAGAAATCGTAAGCGCAAAGTACCTCGATCTCCAGAAAGTGACGGTAGTTAACAAACGCGTTAGAAAATTAACGAGCAATTCCAATTTTATAAGGCGTAGGTTTACCGTTGTTGTACAGTATAAACATGGCAGGTAAATCAACATGTTATAGAATTAGCAAGTACTGCTAGGTCCGAGCTGACCATCTGGTAACCTAACTTGTTCAATAGTGTCAAAGTATTGAAGAAGGTAGAAATTGTAAGCGCACAGTACCTCAGCGTCCAGAAAGTGGTGGTGGCTAGTAAACCAACACGCTATTAGAATTTGCGACCACTGCTACTGTAGGTCCGAGCTAGCATCTGCTGGCAAATGCTCCCTGCTTGAGTGCGCACTTTCGTGACGCGCTGCTTCGCACGGCCGCGCGTTCTGCGAATTGGTCTCCTCAGGAGGAGTCGAGTAATTGCATTTGCCGCGCACGACGGCGCCATGCCAATGAGTCTGCGCTCTCTGCGATTGGATGGTATTGGTATCGGCATTATCGGTATTGCCGAGGTCTAGCCTCTTGATGAAAGGCTCTGAGGAGGATCAGGACTTGGCGCATCGTACCAGAGTTCTGCGGGTATTGCTAATGCTCAGGGATCAGCGATCTTATTGGCAGGCCGATCACCCCTCTGCCCCCTTCTATATCTAACGAACCCTGATCCGAGGATTCAACTTTCGCTAGTTTTTCTTGCTCCTTTCAAGGTAGTTATTGCAAGACTTACAATGGAATACTGGCGCAAGTAAGAAAGGAATAGTGTATGTTATTTTAACACATAGATAAAAACGACGACTGATTGGTGGCTTGCATCTATTAGAATTTTGGAGCTCAGAGGAGGTACGCAAATTTATTAGGAAGCTAATATTACGAAGCCTTTTATCGGTGGTGGTTCGCAATACGTCAGTGCTGGCAGTGGAACCCTTCAAAATGTAGGATTCCTGTCACATTTAAGAACTTCACGTTTGGAACGGAATAATGTTCAAAACATTTCAATCTCTTCTAAGCAATTGTGACCAGAAAACATACTAATGTAAACAGCATGTCTCATGAAAAACTAGTTATCCCTTCTTTAGAGAATGTGAGCTTAACTTTGACAGAAGCCCGAGCTGAATTTCTGAACCAGACCCGCAGAGAAACCTCATTAGATGGATTGGTGTGTGCATGACAGGGAAATAAGCCCGAGAGAAGCTCAATCACGGGAGTTCAAGTGCAGGATTGGCGGGATTGCCGGTGTGCTTCATTGTCCAGGCAGCAAATTGTGCAGGATTGCGGGACTTGGAGGGGACGCGAGCTGTTCAGCGCTGGGCTCGAGACAGACTCTTGAGGGAACCCAAGAACGCCAGAATATGTACACGACGTCGACGATAGTAATTTAAGGTAACTTATTCCCTTAAACAAATAGACCCATGAGAAATATGAGGATATAACAGATGTGTTGGGATATAATTAAATTTTGGGTAAATTATGTGCCTTTAAGGAGGTCAACCCAGGGATTTTCGGGCCCAATAGGCCATTTTTGTTTCTTTGTTGAAAAAGGATCCCTAGGTGGTCGGCTATTGTGCCCTAAAATTTTATGGGGCTACAGGCACTAGACCATTCCCCATGGGGGTGTAAGGTGACCAAAAATCCTGAATATTTGACCCGATATGAAAGAAAAAACAAAAAGGCAAATAAAAAATCTGAACATTTCAGTTTGTTAGCAATGTTTTAAGAATTCCAAAACTGTCTTTGGTTTTGTTGCAGCATAAAAACGCATTGACTTATATTTATTTGATATATCAGTTAAAATTTCATAAAGAACAAATATTTACCATTTTCCGAAAAAATAAGACCAAAATCGAAAAAAATAATGGAACAAAATGAGTTTCTTTTAAAAATTACGTATAATGGCCTCTTTCGGAAGAATGAGTCAACGAAAAAAAAATTTAACAGTTTTCACGAAATAAATTTTATTTTATTTTATTAAACTTCTAAATGTAATTTGCAATTCCCAGTTTAGATATGTAATTATGCATGCAGATTATTAAATAATGCATGAAAACAGCATTCAAGTTCAAAAATTGTCCACTCTATTATACCTCAGCAAAGAAAAATTTTTGGCCTCATACGAAAAACCTCATTTTCAACATTCAAAATAATAGAAGTCACTAGGTTTTCATGCTAGAAAAAAAAAACGAAGACAGTTTTGGAATCCTTAGAACATTTCTAACAAACTAAAGGATCCATATTTCCCGATTTGTACATTTACTTTTCTTTCACAGTTCAAAACAAAAAATTTCATATATTTTAGTTAGTGATTGAAAATCGCATATAAAAAAAATTGAAAATTCGGATTCTTTAGTTTATTTGAAATTATACAAGGATTCCAAAACTGTCTTTGAGTTTCTTCTAGCATAAAAACTCTTTGACTTCTATTCTTTTGAAATATCCCTAAAAATGAACTAAAAAACTCAAATTTAAGTTTTTTCGAAAAACTAAGGCCTAAATCGAAAAAGCTACCCGAGTAAAATATGTTTTTTTTCAAAAAGTAAATATTCTGGCCAAATTTCAGACCAATCGGATCAAAATTTAAAAATCGCTGGGTTGATTAACGCATGGACTATCTGATACGAAAGTAAGTTGCGGCATGTGGATGTGGCCACTTGAGAAAGCCCAAGGGCAGCAGAATATATACAGGCCATCGACGATTGGAATTTAGGGTAAATTATTTACCTGCACTGCATAGGCTGTCTGTTGAAAAAGGAATATGAGGACGCGCGTTTGAGCTCCTGAAAAATGAACGCAAGGCAGTCAGGTTGTCTCACCGAGTTCGAAAACCGGAATCGTCTTATTATGTATTTTGAAATTTTGACTGAATTTATTTGTATACGTAACGTTGAATTTATTTCTATGCGTAACTATGAATTCATTTCTGTACGCTTCTATGAATTTATTTTAAGACTTATCTATGAATTTATCATGTGTTCAAAGACTGAATTATCATACTCTGAGATTAGATACCTAACTGAATGAATTCATCGTTTGCACTGAATAGTAAGTTAACCCTCATCGCAAGTTTGGCTCAGGAGCCTTGCGGAACTTTCTACGATAGACTACTCACAAAAGTGTGCTGTGCTGAAGAAATGATGCCGCTTTAACGGAACTTACCAGAAGTTGCGAAACATCGCTACTGAGCGAACATTAATAAGAGTCGACTAAAACTTGACGAAAAGTTCTTATGCTAATGAAACTAATAGAAAGAAGTTTAATGAGGTTTCCGGGAACTAAGCGCCGAGTTTACATTGTGGTATAAACATGGATATTTTCTTGGTGAATCTATAATTTATTATAATTATCCTCAAGACGAGGTCTTGTTCTACTATGAAAATTTGTAATTGCCTGCGAAATAATTCATCGGACATTAATTCTTTGAAACTGTTTCCAGATTGGAGAAAGCGGTCGTCTTGAGTGTACAGTGTTTTTGTTTTCAATACAAACATACTAAAACATGATGGATCGTCAGTATACTCGTATTACATTAGCTGCGGAATTGAAATCCTGGATATGATTATTCACGTCCGGACTTGAATATTAGAAAAGTTGAGGGAGCGTTTGGGCGTAACTCATGTCGTAGAGGTTGGAGAAGCGTGCGGGTGTAACGCATGTCATAGAGGTTGTGGTCGGTGACGAAATCGTAAAGCCTCGCCTTATGCAAAACTGTTCACGCGAAGAGAAAGTGACAAAGTGTCAGATTATTAATATTTTCTTATAAAGTTGTGTCAGCGAACTACTGGAAGCGTTAGTTAATCTAAATTGACTTGGTTTACGCTACCTGATTGTCAAAACGATGCTAATAATGAGTATTACCTTAAGATTTCTCACGAAAAACTATAGTTCAAGACGCCTCGATGGTCATTTGCAGCGGAGTCAAGTCTACTTAGAAAAACTTACGTTTTCGGCTGCTCGTTACGTCGCTTCAAAATGATCTGAAAATTCGGCCCCAGATGGAGAATATTTTTTACTGAACGCTGAGTTCACCTGTGATGTTAACATCCAGTGATGAACGCATCTCTGCTTCATGTGGGGACATGTTTGGTTTTCAAGAGAATTGGAGAAGAAGTCCCCAAATCAGTGAAAACAAATGAAAAATCCCCAAAAATGGAAATGTAAATGGTTGTACAATATTCGTTGTCAACTGAATGGTTAATTGGCGTGTACAAAGTCCCTTCGTAAGGGATAGAAAATTGTACAGAATGACCCACATAAGAAATAACGAAAGCTTCTTTGGAAAAGTTCTAAACGTTTTTCTCAGAGACAATTGTCGTGTTATTGAATGTTCAATTTTAGTGTACCCTAAGTCTCTTCGTAAGCAATAGGAAATAGTACAGAGAGCAAATGTGCTCCAACTTAGGAGCGCACATTGTTCTGAACAGAAGGCGCAAAAGAACACTTAGCACGAACTCGAGTGAGTTTCTCCACTAAGTTTGGCGCTAACAAGGATGCCTAATCAGGCTTCTCCTTAGCGGCGCCAAACTTAGATTGCCTTTACTGGCTCCGAATAAGTGAGCCTTTTGTGCTAAAAATGCAAGCCAGTCGGGATTTCATTACTTTACTTATTATAAAGCACATAGCTTCTGTTTCAAGAACTGAGAAGAATGTAATAGAGTCCTTCTGTTCTTTTAATTCGAATGGAAAAACTCATTGGTTTTGATGGAATGGGATGTATTTTCAGCTTTCAATTTCGAAAGTGGAAATTTTTTTGAGCAGACCTACATTTATACATTCTAGATTGGGAGAATTTGGTATCGATATTACCAAACCACTCGGTATTTGACATCACTGTTGGGTTTTCTCGAGAAAAATGTACCGCTGTCGTGTAAAATGTGTCGAGGTCGTGAAGGAAATGTCGTTGTCGTGAAGAATGAATCAGTGCGTGAGCAAAAAATGCGTCGATTTGTGTGAAGAATGTCTCAGTGTGAGTGTGAAGAATTGGTTCTTTTTTGACGATAATTCTGCAGTGTTGCCAAATACTGAGCGATCTTTGCTGCAAAATTTAACTCCCAAAGAATGTCAAATGCGTAAATTTTAGCTGCTGAAATAGCTAACGTTGTCATCCTGATATTGTGAGACGTCCCAGTCTGGACCACACAGCATCGATATCGGTGTTGTGAGGCAGACTCGTTTCCCTGGGATCTCCGTTCCTTAACACTCTGACTGCAGCAGGTAAAACTGAAGTTTAACATTTAACTCCAATTTCAAGTCATTTGCAGTAAACAATGTGGAAAGTAACTGGATCGTGTGTTATTTAGCTTCAGTTAAGTATTTATGAAAATTGAGTTTGTGACTACTAGTCGGTGAACAGAATTATGAAAATCCCCTCCGTGGCTACCGGTGGCACACGTCGCAGTCAAAGTGTTAATTTCTGCCCATTCAGAGGCCAAAATCTCGAGACTCAACCTACAGTTTTAATGCGTATTGTAATTACATCATTCCTGTGTTTGGTATTTGATCCATCTATGTTTGCAATTTCATCTCTTAATTAGTTAAATTATCAAGAAAAACCCCTAAGCTAAATCTACTCCTTGAGTAATGCATCTGAGCTAAAACAACTCATTAAGTGAAGTACCGAAACCAACATAACTCCTTCTGTACGACTCCTAAAGCTGAAACGACGTACCAAGTTAGACACTTAGAGCCGAGACACTTCATCACGGAAGCCAAGGAAGTACTCAATAAACAAGACACCTAAATTCATTTCTACTCAATGGAATACTGGGACTCAAACAACTCATGACGTATGACGTATATATTACCTAAATATACTTCCTAAAGTATATATAGGTAATATATTTATGAAGTATTTATAAGGTATTTTCAAGTAGTATAAATATACTACCTAAAGTATATTAGGTAGTATAAATATACTACCTAAAGTATGTTAGGTAGTATAAATATATTACCTAAAGTATATTTATGTAGCATATTCATAAGGTATTTATAAGGAACATTTAGGTAGTATAAATACTCTCCCTTAGGTACATTTAGGTCCCTAAAGCTACACACACCAGCTCATTATGCGATGCACTTGTGGTGGTCGCAGAGCTCGCAAATATCCCAACACAAAACGTCCTGGCCGCTCGAGCCCTCGTGTTTATCGATGACTTGAACTGAAGGCATGAGGACACTCAATTAGCGAACTCAAAATAACGGCTTTTTGAGGAGACCCTCGTCTTCGCAGAGCTGATATGCTCCCTCCCCAACCTCTCTGCTGCTATTCCCCTACTCAGACATCCCCACTCTTCTGCTGTTCCCCTACTCATACATCCCCACTCTGCTGCTATTCCTCTACTCATACATCCCCACTCTGCTGCAGTTCCCCTACTCACACATCCCCACTCTGCTGCTGTTCCCCTACTCATACATCCCCACTCTGCTGCTGTTCCCCTACTCATACATCCCCACTCACTCTGCTGCTGTTCCCCTACTCAGACAT